>JAYMFT010399582.1:0-19024 GCA_038088735.1 Panulirus argus | reverse complement strand
ATATATATATATATATATATATATATATATATATATATATATATCCACGTCCACCACACTGGAAAAAGAAAATAAGAACAGTAAGTACTTTCGTTTATTACATCCTCAGTCTGAGGATGTAATAAACGAAAGTACTTAGCTCTTATACTCTTTTTCCAGTGTGGTGGAGAGGAACATTTTTCTTCACGGTGAAGTGAAGGTTCTGCATATATATATATATATATATATATATATATATATATATGTATATATATATATTTCGTAATAAGATTGTGTATATATTTCTATTCGTTTCTGCTGCATTTGCTGAGGGGATGATTAGTGCTACTTTAAAAAAGATCTGTGATCATACAATGTATTTCCTCAGAGTATATTGACTCAAGTGATCACGTGCAACTTGGCCGTCAAGCTGCGGCGGGTTCTCAACGTTATAAGTACTATAGGAGATACAGCGGCCATGTTCATGAACTGGTTGCAGCTGGTTTGTGCGAGGCTTTCCGTAACAGGTGTTGGGAGCCGGGGAAGTAGTGCGGGCGGTCACGTACTCTCCGCTGCTACCGCTGCCTTATCGCCGCACACTTGGGGGCCAGTTCGTCCCCAGGAGTCGTCTGTAGGTTACACCCGTTGCGCTGATGCACTTACATACAAACAAAGACGCGCATGTACATACGGACGTTCAGTAATCCTAAGTGCATCAGTTATTTAAGATAACTTTCATGCATAAAAGCAGACTTGGAAGTCTGCGGGGGTTTACAGACTGGTAGCTAGAGGCTAGAGGATGGAATGTCCTTAACCCACATTTCTTGACGTTTCTGTCAGTTGACCTTGATGAACTTATTATACTGCTGTTGATTTTATTTTTCCTCTACGTAATGATCTGCTAAAGAAACAAATGGCGCTGATGTCTATGCTTTTTCTATTTCTCAGAACCTGTAAACGGTAGTGGGATTGCGGCATTTAATACGCGACGAATTCTTCTGCAACCTTATTTTCTAAGCCTTCGAGATCCATATACAAGCTGGTAAACTTGCCTCTGACGTAAGCTTTTCCGTACCTACTCACTCCTTATTCAGCTACTCGAATAAGGATTTAAAGGTAAATATTTTTCTTAATACGTAGCAATCGGATATGATGATATACTCAAACATACGGTGTGCAAATGTATAATGTCTGTATATACATATTTCTGTATCCAGTTGATGCATTCTCACCAGAACTTTTCAAGTATGTCTCATTGTTACCTTTGTAACAGTAACATAAACAGGGAAGGTCAACCAAAGAAATCCAGTGTGTCTTTCACCTCGGCGTTACACTGAGTGATTACGCTATTACAATATGGTCTATTAAGATCATTATTGCGCTATTTATCTTACCAGTGTCATAAAACCAATGGGTATATTGTTACAAACAATGTCCAAATAATGTCGACCATGAAACACTCGATTTACATTAGAAATCAACGTTGCGGCCATGAAAACTCTGGTTTCATCACATCTGTCGAGACGCTTTTACTAAAGTAATATGAAGTCACGGTGTCCGTGTGGGAGCTCTGATCACCGGTGGGGAAATCTTTTGGAACTCGCTTGTGATGATCCGCCAGAGGGTAGCGGGAGTGACCTCCACGTACGTCCGCCTTGCACGAAGACCACTTGCTGGGCGGGGGTGAGGGGGACCGGCGCCTCCCCTCCCCCCAACTCCCGGCACACACTCACGTGCACACACTGGCCCATGTGAGCAAACACAGTCGAACGTTTACAGGCGCACAGAGTCTGTGTCGTTCAATCGCACACATACGGTCACATAAATTTATCCATATCATGTAGACGTCCACGTCCATCACAGACTCAATATGCAAAGGCTTACAGATACACGCATACCGCTAACGACCACATACAGCAACGAAACGACCTAACCTGTGCCTCTATCCCCCGACACAGGAATTCAGAGGAGTATGATAAATCCTAATGTAAAGAGAACACTATAATAATTGTAAATTAATTCATATTTTTATATGAACATTAACAGCACACAAAAAACTTGAAATTCTACTTCAGTCTTCTTAAATCTAGTTTGTTGGGCCAAAACTTCAAATAGCTGTTTATGGAAAATCTTATACAAATCGGTTAAGTAATAGCATGTGAGTATGTACATTCATCATATGCAAAGAAATAAGTTGCACCATAAACAGAATAAAAGTCTACTTACCCACTTAAAATTAGGTATAAGTAAGAGATCCCCGTAGAGGTAAAACAGAGGGATATTTTCTCTGGACTGTATAATACTGTTCATTAATCTCCTCTTTATCAAAATTCTCTTTCTTCTCTCAAGCTCTCTGTCACTGTTTCTCTCTTCTTCCTCCTCTACCATTTTTCTTTTCCGTGTATTGCCGGGAATCTCCTCAATGCAGGTACAACTATGCGCGTCTCTCTGCGATGTGTTTTCTGTTTGGTTTTCAATTAAAGGTGGTCGAGGTCGCTGTGTATCGGAGGGCAGGATGGCAAACGTGAGGTGGTTGTCATGACGAAGAGGAGAAGTCTGCGGACTGGCAGGTACGCTGTGGTCGTCTCGCTCGTCGCCCTGCATGGGATGACACACGACCTCCAGCGGCGGCAGAACCGCCTCCCTTACGTCAAATTTGGGGATCGCTGTCAGTTGCATGTTTATACGTCACTCCACTGATATAACGATAACACCACTTAACTCATATAATACAATATAAGAGTCTATGAGAAATATTACAGTCTAAGCTTTGGTTATCATTTGTACTGGTCGAGATCACCAACGTCTCCGCCACTGTCAGCCACACAAAATCGAATAAAGAAAACGCATGGGCTTCAAGTATCACCAAAATAGTCTCAAGTGCGATATATATAAACCACTTGAGAGGTCACTCGACACTGTATGAAGAAACCACGCACAATTTCTCATGATCTGGGAGCCTCGGATGTGTATACACCACTACGCGTGGCCCGTAGTGAAATGGCTATGACTGCCAGCTGGCATTATATATGTTTGAACCTCCCGCCTGAGGTGGTCCCCAACTCCACAGCTGCACTGAGCGCATGCGCTCGACCACGAGGACATATGTATTTTCTATTTTGCTTCAAGGTTTCTGGAACAAATAGTATTTTTGGTCTATTTTTGTGTATTATAAGCCCTATTGGCTAATGTATGGTGCATCAAATGATTACAGGAGGCGGTAAATTGGATGATAAAATTAGAAGAAAGATAAAACAGTGGCAACGTGTAGTTGTCCACAGTGGATGTTATCGACTGGGTGAGTGTTTAGCACAGGAAGTGGAAATAGACTATATACATGGGTAACTAATTAGAAGGCAAAACAAAAGATAAGATGCGAAAATAACTAGAATTACTGGGTAGTAATAGAAAGCAGAAGAGCTTCGTATAACCTGCACCGACAAACCCGAGATGGGGAGAGGAAGTGGGTACGTGACAGAGCCAACGTATGTCGTTTGGTCCTGGTGTCGCCCGCTGTAAGGTACAAATAGGCTGGATGACCTCAATGTTTCGATCCCAGTCTTAGTATATTGCAGCAGGTCATTAACTGATGTTCTCCATTATGGAAAATCTCTAAGGCTATGATTTTATTTTTTAATAAACCTAAAGTTTATTATTTCCTCTTATTTACCTACAACTGATGCCTGAACATGTTACTGGTTGGTAATTGTTTGTTGTCTCATTCTGTTACGCTATCCTCACAAGCCCAGAACATTACTGTCCACGTCTTGGGAAGATCCAGCTTAAAAGCATGGATCTGTCAACAGTCTGAAAATCCCATCCTCACTGTGTGTGGTGCAAGTATAGATTCCGTCAGTTATATTAGTCTTGTGGAATCCAACACCGTAGAACCTTAGTTGACTCGGGTCCTTGGTGTGACTGGTGAGCCAGTGTTACAAAAAGCAAAAATTAGTTTCTTGCCTTGTAAACACGTAACATTGTTGTTCGAAGAAATTATACGGGTACAAAGAATCTTAAAAAATGTTAAAACAAGGCAAACACGCCGGATATTACTTACAGGCTGGGAATGCTTCCAAGGGCGTCTGCTGGGATCTTGCCAACAGCGAGCCTTTGGGTCTGTTTGTGTGTGTGTGCGCGCTCCGTTGAAGTTTATGCTAATGTAATGAATGTGTGTGCTGTGGACGATGACCAGTCAGTGTTCGCAGGAAAGATCATAGTGTATCAGCAAACTGAAAATGTTGGCATTTACCTCTGAATGAATTGATAAACGAGATTGAAAAAAACGAAAGTAATGGAAATAAGCTGTGGTGTTTAAGGGCTACTTAAGGAATAGTATATTTCATCGGTACAATAACTGTTTGTATTACATTTTGGATTAATCACAAAATCTCAGAGTCGTCACAGGCATTTAGATTGCTACAGTACTGAAGAACTTACAGCGAAATAGAGTAATAACGTATGATGGGAAATTAGGATAGAACTGCCTTCCACATTATAAGAAATGTTAGCGAAAAAGTTTACATGAGTTCTCTTAAGACAGCCAAGAGAATGGAGGATCAGACTGAACATTAGCGGTGTCTTATATACAGAAAAAAGGTTATCAAAGCAGATCCTAGTATATATATATATATATATATATATATATATATATATATGAGTAGTTTTAAGTTCTTGCATATCTTTATGATGATAAACAGCTCTGAAAAACCGTCTGGTTCTAGAGCTATGTAAGCCCCACAATTAAATCAGTTCATCGTACATTCATATCCTCACATGAACCCGTGCGGAACCTCAGCTTAACTTGACGGAGCATGACAATACCTAGCAGACCTTAACCTTACTCAGCATCACCTCGTAAATACCATGCACTATACAGGAAGCATACACGCACTCCCGCTTAGGTTAGCAGTGTGTGCGCTGCCGAAGGCACGTCCTCCTCTACCCCAGAAGACGAAGTTGATAACCTCGCCTCCTTGCTAGCGGTGGCCATTTGTTATACAATGGTCAACCGCAAGCATTGGTTGCCGTCAACGGGGTGATGCGAGACACCACAAGAAATCACATCTGTTGTGTTTGGTGTGCTAACCTACTGGGCGTCTGCATCTGGTTTTTAAAATGTCATTAGAATTTGATCTGCGTTTCTTAGATTGTTATCAATAATACTAGCAAAGGGCGATTGTGTTCGGTACATAAAAAAAATCAATGGATAATAATTATAATAATAATAATGATAATAATAATAATAATTATAATAATAATATAGATAAAAAAAGTACGTAACAGGGTGGATATATTGGGAATGAGATGTCTGTGAGCAGTAAGTGGTATGAGGAGGGTTGGTAGAATTAGATATTATAGAGTACGGTGAGGCATGGTATTATGCAGGGCTGGCCTTTCCCATACGCTCAAAGGGTAGATTCCCTACCGCTCAAGGTGTCCCGACCGTTATATGGCGGCCTTCAGGAAGCAGAAAACGCTGTTTCAGACCCCTAAATTTTCAATCTTTTCAGGGAGCATGCACATATCCCCCCCCCCCCGCCAGCTCTCTCTTTAGGGTTGATGGGCTCAGAAAAGAGACTCAGCTTAGGGCCCCCAAAAGGCTAGGGCCTGCTCTGGTATTAAGTGTATGTTTGAGTTACGGAAGAGGATGGGCTGAAATGGTCTTGGACGTATGGAGAGGATAGAGTGGGGATAAGATGACTAAAAATTTATGCATGTCAGAAGCGGAGGAAAAGGGGAACCGAGGAAGAGGTGGAAGGATGGATTGAGATGTTTTGAGTGGAAAGGGCCTAAATATGCAGTATGGTTTGAGGAGTGCATGGGATAGAGCAAATTGAATCGGTTGCTATACAGGGGGCGACGTGTTTTCAATAGACTGAACCAGGGCATGTGAAGCGGCATATTATTTGATGGTATAATATTTTCAAGAATTTCTGAATTATCATACATATACATATATTTCCCCGAGGTGAGGTCTTACGTTACCTCTGGTTTACGAATAACCACTTCATTCTTTGTCCCTTTGTCCACTGCTAATGCCTTGGGTGTCATAGGTATAAGTTTTTGAGGTTAATATATATCTCTAAAAAACATAGCGCACGCTTATTTTCGAAGCCATTTTCGAATCGCTCTCAGCCATTTACGAATAAAACTTTGGCAAGTATGGTACCGTTTCTGATACCGTTTGATGCAATTACAGTCGGAACGCACTTGGAAAAAAGAGTTAAAGGTTGCTCCGTCTCGCGCTTGCCGGCCGGAACGGGACTGCTTCTGCCTGTTGCCTTGCCACAGGTCGGTGATCAATACTGCAGCCTTCCCAGGGCTGACACAGAAATTCATAGACAGATGTATCCATACGTTGTACCTCTTTTTAGAAGAAAGCGCTGATCACGAACGATGCCGCCCACATTTGGACCGATCATCAAGGTAGGTACCCATATATCGACTAAACACAAGGAGAGGTTGAACAGCTGAAGTGGGCGTGTAGGTACCCATATATCGACTAAACACAAGGAGAGGTTGAACAGCTGAAGTGGGCGTGAGCAGAGCAATTCATCGGCACAACGCTTAACACTACAGATTCATGACGATACGCACCAGTAAGCTGCATGTGCGGCGATATTTCGATATGAGAATATTCATATAAAATTCTAATAATATTTAGAGATAATCTTCAGCCAATTCACATTTTCATTGTTGACGCTGATAATATAATGGATAATGAAAACAGTGATGATAGCAGTATGATAATTGATATAAAAAAGATAATGTGGAACAGGATGGACGTGCTGGAAATGAGATGTCTGAGGCCAGTAGTCTGGACGGAGGGAGAGAAAACGCTCCTCACGCCAGGCTGGTAACAAGGTACCTACGTACGCTGGGTCTGCTGTCTAGCCATTATTTTTTTTTTTTTTCTACCCGTCCAACAACTTTACCTAGCGAGGTATACGTTTGCATGGTGGTGGTGGGTTTGCAGGTTATGATCCAGGGGGAGTGGCAAGGGGAAGAGGAGCAGGCGATGGTGGTACGAGGCCAGCAGCTTGTGTAAAGTGATGGTGGAAAAGGGGGCAGGGGGGGGGGGTAGTCATCTGCTGGTGGCACGGTAAGTCAACAGAAGATGTGATGGTAGGAAAGGGGGTCTCTAGGTGGTGATGGTGAGGACAGCAGCTGGTGCGGGTGGTTATGATGGGGGGAGGAAGAGTCAAGCAGCTGATGACAGGTGATGATCGTGGAGAGAGGCCAGCGCTGGATCAGAGGTGGAATGCAAGGTAGCGTACTTCAGTTGGTACGAGAGAGGAGGAAGCGGTGGGTGGTGGAGGAGGCAGCTGGTGAACAAGGTGCACTGGTCGTGCCGGGGGAAGAAGGCGTCTCAGACCCAGCGACAAAAACAGGCGGTGTGGCAGGTGACCACAAGGACACAGATGGTGCGGCAGGTGGCCACAAGGACAGGTGGTGCAAGAACCGAAACTGTGATCTCCTGTCTACTGGATTATCTCTCTCTTCCTTACTAAGGATGATTGTGTGGCTGACCCGATCACCACCTACCTACCGCTTCCTGCTATCGATGACCTCCTCCCGCCTACGATCTTATGTTTCCCATTACCAGGTTGGTGTACGTGAGGAGGATCACCAGTACTGGCGGCGCATCACCCTCTTCTGTCTCGGGCGTGCTCGGCGACATGCTTATACGGCAAGTTCTTCTGAAAACCTAAAGTTTCTTCCCTCCGTTTCCCCTCCGTATCAACGCAATAGTTGACCGTCTGCAGCTACAAGCTGACGTGGGCAAACTGTTGAAGAACTGGGCTCACAGGGGGCAAATGCATTTGAGTATCGATAAATGCAAAGTCTAACACACTGGCAGTAAAACCAAGAAGGCGAAAAACAGTATTATGAATAGTCAAGCTATAAAAGGTAGAGGAAGAAAAAGACCTAACTTTAATAATGTATGTTGACCTAGAGCCAAACAATAGTGCAAAGTGGCAGTGAAGAAGGCGAGCAGTATTTTAGGATTCGTTGGTAGAGCGTTCGGATTCAAATCTAAGTAACTAATCCTCACAGCACAGTTCTCTGGTACGTCAACACCCTGAATAATGTATTCAGTTTTGGTAACCCTGTTAAAGAGAGGGAGAGAAAAAAAAAGAGAATGGAAGATGAACAGCGGCGAGCGACAGAGATGTGTCTTGGACTGAAAAATAAATCCTATGAAGCCACCGAGAAGATTCAGAACTTATTTAGCATAGAAAAGATAAGAGATAATGTGTTACTGGTATTCAAAATTATCAGTAGCTCAAGAAATCATGATCTAAGAAGCTGCTTAAGGCTAGATTTCAATCGCAGTAATGGATGTAAACTCGTAGGCAAACGTTTTACTTAGAATGAGGCAAAGTATATATCTCTTTCAACAGGATCGTTAGCACGTAGGTTGATTTACCTGTTAGAGTAGTTAAAAAGCAACTCCAAAGATACGTTCAACAATAGACTTGACAAATGCTTCCACCTCAAGTTGATGGCTGACATAATTTCCGCCTCCATAGTTGCGTGTAAAACATACAGGTGTTTCATAAGTCAAATGAATTCTTTTGTACTTTTACCATGACAATCTCTCTGTTTCTGATCTTTTCCAATATTAAGAAGAGCCTCGAAAGAAGCCAGTGGTCAGCAGCTTGTTGTATTCCCTTTTATGTGAATCGTAAATTCTTCACAACGGACTGTACATTATCTTAACAATTAACCAAGCTTTTCTTGCAGTGACTTTTCTCATTAGATACTACCTCGTCTATCGATTGTCCCTATAGAAAAGACTTTTTGACTAGAGGAGGCTGATCCGTTCTTCCTCTGTCTTCTGTTCCCAAAGCTTTAGATTCTTTGATGTTCCCAACCAGGGAGGGAGGGATCGTTGGAGTCATCCAAGGCGGAGTTAGGTGAGAAATGAAAACGAGGTGTTTGTGTCAATAGGAGAAACAGCTGTAGCATCGTCGGTATGGAAGAGATAAGTCGAGGTAGCACGACTGGAGTTGATAGAATCAATTCTAGTTACAGACGAGAGTCCCATCAGCGAAGGAAGAGGGTTGACCACATTTCATTTGGATAAAGGAGTGCCTCATGTCTCGTGTTAAGAGGTTTGGTTGGATTCTTAAGCACGCTCCTACGGCATGCTTTACATTCTTACGTTCCACAGGTGCTAATGCGTCATGTCTCATGGTTGTTTGTCATAAAATGTTGTGTGAGGGTTGCGCCGAGAAACGCGTTTAAAACTTTGTCGAACCACTTGAACACGAAGGCACGAAGAGCTTTGGGTCTGAAGATCTGACCTTTGTGTCAAGCAAAGGTCACGCACCATCATACTTATGGGTCGTACAGTCCTGCAAGCATCGTGGCTGTGAGCGGGATGATGATTATCAAGTACATCACCCTGAATTACAATGGAAGGTTTGCTCTGAACACAGAAAAGAGAATATCACAGTAAATTAGTTATCTGTATTTTCGAGAAGAGTTCACCTGATTTGAACAATATGTCTGCTGTAACCTTCCGAACCATATTACAATTACTTAGTCATTCCATGTAAGCCGTCCAACAACTTAATGGATGGTATAACTGATCTCTGTGTGGTAAAAGTAGCTGTCAAAACGTTCCGTCCCATCAGAGTCACTGGCTTTCCCAAATCCGGTGAAAAACACACTAATCTCTTTGAACTTTATCCCTGTGGAAAAACACTTTCGTGTCCTCCACTCACCTTCGGTGCCAAAGATCTAGTGGTCTTCCCTTATCATGTCTGTACATATTTACAAGCACAATTCTTGCTTCACTTCTCGTTATGGACGGACATGGTTGTCCCATCTTTGTATCATTATAAGAACTCTTCTCTCAGCGCCATCAAACAGGTTTAGGACAGGAGAGTAAACAGTTTCTATTTGCAGTCTAGTGGTACTGTATACATTTTTATTTTCTAACTTAAGGATCCCCGGTGGCATTGCACTGAGCCATAAGTAATGTGTAAATTAGTTAAGTATTCTCAGCGGTGATGATTTATCACAGAGCATATAAGCAACCTCCCCACCCACTGCTATTTATAGGTAAACGTTGAAATCATGGAGTAAAAACTTGAGTGCGGATGTGTTGTTTCAAAACAAGCAACTTTCATTTTAAAGGAGTCTGCTGCATTCGTAATCAGAACAAATTCCAAAATTGCATCGCTCGAGTCTTTGCTCACCAATAAACTGTTTCGGGCCATACATTAACCGAACCATCCATATCTAGGGAGTTGCTGCGGTACCTGACGCCAGGTGTCCATGACCTATAACTCTGTTGCTCCCCCAGCACGGCCGCCGTCCCCCCTCTCCAGAGAGCAGCGCGTGTGGCGCCTCACGTAGCTCGGAGCTCTCGCCTCACCGGGAGAAATGTTGCTACCTACCTTTTTGTCTCGCGTTGCCCCTCCCTCTCCCCCTCACACACACACACACACACACGTACTCATACACACAGACCATCCCCACGTCTCGGCAGCTATTGTGCTGGCATTCATCACGTGTACGGAAGTCGTATCCTTACGTATTTCCTGTTGACTAAGCTGGGGAGAGAGGATGGGCCACACATGGGCGTATGGAAAGGATGGGGGCACACGCCACTCAAATTAGATTATAACATATGTATTAGCTGCAAGACTGCAAGAAGTCTTGAGCAAACCTCCAAAATGATAGACCTATCAGATTCCCACTAAGTGAGGCTTTCGCACAACCCGTTCTTCTTGCCTCCATCGGCATTGTCTTTTGAAGGACCGTAACCCCTGAAAGTTGGACGCCCGTGGCCGCGGCCTCCAGTACATCCTGAGCGGATGCGTTTGTGTCTGTCGTGGTAATGCCCACGTACCGCTGCCCTTGCCAGACCGGCAACCGCCCCACCACTACAATTCGTGTTTTCATTATATTTGTAAATGTCCAGCTTACCACGAACTGCAACCGCGCTTATTAACATAATCTGAGAGTCGTGCGTACACCATCGTTGAGGTCGCTTAATTAAACCCATCATATATCACACTTTTAACAGTATATCCACCTAAATGCAAATCAAAATTAATGTAATTTTGATTGGGATAATTCAGTCTCTGCCCTTTAGAAAACACCCTGTTGGTGTTCCATGGCAATATCTCCTTAACAGCTAACGCAGACTTGTAGACTCCCCAGCACAATCCCGGATGGTACGTCTTGTTGGATTTCACGAAATCGCGAAGAGGTGACGGCAAACACGTGACGTGCGGGGATCTCTCTCCACAGCGCTAAACATGGAGCGAGGCTTGGGCGTAACCTTGAGACAAGCAGGTTAGCGACTCTCGCCAACTATTTTCAGCTAAAGGTCGTGTCCTTGCAAGAGTAGCTTTCCATGCCTGTGTTTCCATCCCTGTAGAAGATAGAACCGACGGGAACTGCGAACGTAAAGAGACAATGGAGTGCCCAACATGACAGGAACAGTAGGAGTCACCCCCCCCCCATCACTACCTGATGCGGGAGGCGTAAGCGTGAGTGAGCAGCAGTCACGTGGTGTGCTGGTTCCTGGACACGTGAGCATATGTTGACATCCTTGCCCACGCCCTCCGCTGCAAAGGACTAATATGTCAGGTGTCCGGGTTATGCTAACCGTTATCTTTGACCCTGACGACGCTGCGGACGAAGAGGCAATGTTAGGCGAGGAGAAATGTGTTGCCAGGGTCGCTCAAGTCTCGCGTACACGCTGTGACTACATTTGTGTAACACTGGTGTGGGCATGTTCCCCCCAATCACAAATTTACATCTAATAAGTATATGGATCATTTAATGAAGATTAATATGTGTTCAGTTGTAAGAGTTACCTTGAACGAATACAAAGATTGCTTCAGGTTCGTATTGTGTGTGGGGGGGGGATGATTGCTCCCTCTTCCAGCAATACAGTATACGTTAAACTTGATAATGATGATTATTTATCATATTATTACAATTATTCTTACTCTTTTATCCCCACGAAAAGAAATATGAACGTGCATTGTACATCAAATCTTTAAGGCATTTAAACTATAATGAAACAAACACGTTCGTTTCATCACCTTCCTAAACCGTTGACATTATGATAAATTTCCCCTGCCTGCAAAGCATACTAGTTTGTTTCATCAAACAAAATTCCCTTGATTATAGCCATCGGTTGGTTTATGCCATCAAATACCATAAATTTAATTTCATCGTAATAAACTTACTTCTCTACAACAGTTGTAATCAGTGTTATGGGAATTGGCTAACACTAGTGACGAATTTTAGCATTCAGGTTACTCAAAAAATGCTAATTTCTCTAAGACAGTATGACAGTATGAAGTTATCTACCTCTCCTGTTTTAACCTCTTCGTCAGTATCTAGGCTAGTTCGTAACTCGCCCCTCTCCTCCCCTGACCAAATCCTGGACAGGCATCTGGATTGCTTGCTTTGAAGTATGTCTTAATTGGGAAACCAAACTCCCTTCGCAGTCATTTTTTCGTTGCAGTCATCATCCCTCCCCTCCTCCTCCTCCCAAAAAGAAAAAAAGAAATCTGGGTACGCACATGAGTGACATCACACATTTGGACCCAGTCGTGTACTCCCGCACGCACTTTTAAAGCAAAAACTACGAACGTGAATTTTAGTGTATTCTCATCTGGTTTGCAGGTATTCTGGTGCAGTTTTTTGGCAGAACAAATTTTTGTACCACAAACCATGGGTGTGTGTCTTAGTCGCCATTAGATAATACTCTGTCAGGTCACTGGGTGTCGCTCACCTGGTTTTATTTAGTAAAAGCTGCCATATTGTGATGGTGACTAGGGAATATCAGACATGTTTGGAAGAGGGACCACGCACGGACCATCCGTGCTAAGTTGGGTTCAAATTGGTTGAGTGGTTTCAGAGAATAATGAAGTTGTGAAAAGGTAACGGAGTGACGACGGACGCCAAGTGATGGCGTAGACAGGAACGAACCATAGGTGTGTTTTGAGGTCTGCTGGGCAGTAACAAAAAGGTCGAAATTTAGAGAAATTATTTATTGCTTTCAGCTCAATAATTTTTGTATATATTATTCATTCACATTGCGTGTCCTACTCATACCCGTGTGAGGCATCTATGCTTGGTTTACCTGCTTCAAGAAAGTTCCAATATGCTATAGGAAGGTAAGATTTCCAGCCTCCCCTCTCGTCCTCTTGCCCTTCTTAGTTGCCTTCTACGGCACACAGGAGATAGTGTGTAGGAGAATTTTACTCCCCTGTCTCTAGGGACAAAACTGTGTTTGTTAAAAAAAAAAAGTCCTGTTACAAGCTGATATGAAGGGGTGAACCCCACGCCTTGAGGCGAGATTTTTAAGCGCTTTTGTATCTCAAAAACCGTTAGGGGTAAGACCCAGTGGCGTGAGAACTGTATTACAAATGTCATGATCTCTAACTTTCAATATAGTATTTATATTAATCTAAATCTACATGAATATTTATTTCCTGAAGTTTTTAGGGTACTTTCAAGACTGTTGTAAGTCGTCTGTCTAGTGTTCATAATAAAAGTATGCATAATCTTATTTCTCAGTAACTGTTAGTGTCTTGGATGACATAGTCTCAACGCTGCTCGTAATATATTTAAAAACATAAGAAAAGACGATCTGTGGGGCAATTTCTTTTCAGTTTCCAAAGCCAAGGGCCTTATACATAGTGAGAGTGTACGTGGTGGTCTTAGAATTTTTCTTGACACCAGAAGAGGTTAAAGATTCTTCAATAAGTGGATGAAGCTTGACGTTGGCGGCCTTTATGACCATGGTACTTAATAGGTCTTAAGCCCACAGGAGAGGAAAACACAGAAGCATTTCTATCAAAACTTTAGCAGTGCATTTCAGTGCCATTGATCTCCGGTGAGAACGTGATGATATCTGGCGTACAGGCGACTCTGGTGCAACATGATTCGACCTTCCTTAGTTTAGGCTTACTTGAACATTTGTCGGTAGAATATGTAGTCCAAGCAATAGGCCAGGCATGACTTGAGGTCAGTCTCTTCAGGTGAAGAAACCTTGCCAGGAGGTCAGTTAGAGGTCCAGAACTTCGTATGGAAACTGTGAATAAGTAAAATTCACCATCAGAGGACATTTTCAAAGTCAAAAGTGTTGATGATCTCAAACAGCAATCTTGCCAGCTGACGGCAGCTTCAGAATGATCATAACAAGGAACAGCTGGGGGCAGGTACACACACAAAGGAGTGGCCTTCAGCCTCAAGATCCGGTATGACGATTTAAAAGTTTCCAGACTGTATATGTGACGATAGTCTCTCCTTAACATGAATCAGATTTATAGATTACTTTAATCCAGTTCTATATCGAGTTCAAAATGAATCCTGAATTACAGTAAGATATCTCTTGCCTAGCCTTCTGTAAGAAAGCCATAAAAGAATATTATCTCTGGTTTTGATTTGAGTTCCATCGTGATGATATTTAACATAGCTTTCTGTAACACGAAATACTAAGCTCCCGTGTTGAAAACACCACAGCATCTGGAATGATGCGCAGCGAATAGGCTTCTTCTGTACGCCTACTCGTAACACTGATTTTGCCTGCCGCCTTCGCACAAACGAATCCAGTTTAAACTGGATTGAGACTTTGTGATGGCCACATTCCACTGGGCCTCAGTGTAAACAATGGCCGTGTGGAGGAGGTTCAGTGAGAGTATTTTGAGAGATTACAGACTGTTTTTCTGAAGGTTTTGTTTGATGAAAGACTAAGGATTTAAAAAATTGCCAGGGAAAGTTGAAAAGTCGTGTGCATGAAGCACTTCGATTCACGTTAGTATTGTCATATACTCAAATATAGCTTGGTTTTCCACGTTTCCTACGCCTCCCTTTATCTGTTCCATTCGTGTATTACTTTATCACTATAGGAACATCAATGTGTGTTTATTTTTCGTGTTGTGTCATGATCAATTTCTCTGTGTCGACGTCGTCATATCCAATGGGGAAATTAAGCTTTGTAATCATGTTTCCCCTCATCCTTCACTCATTAGTTAGTCCTTTGAGGAATACTAGATATGAATCTTCCTAACCAGCAAAGCAAGCTTTCCGCTGGCAAATGTAAGAATCGCATTGAAATATCTAGGCAAGGACATTTTCGCAGAATCATTCGCTACATACATCAGATCAAGATAGGATTATGCGTCACAAGTCTGGACACTGCACCTGAGGAAGCGCAAAGATCTAATGGAAATGGTACAGATCAGAGCAAATGAGATGGTACCTGAAATAAGAGAGTAAAGCTACGCTGAGTGACTGAGGGTTACAAAGATATCGATATTGCGAACGCTTCTTCAAGAGATTCAGCACCAGAGTTGCTAGAAGCCATTAAAAAAATCTGGGTAAAAAGCTCGCTAAAAAGGATGTCAAGCAGTACTGGTTTAGTGTTAAGGTGGTGGATGGTTGGAATAACCTATCCACAAACAGTAAACGCTGGCAGTTTACAAAGGTTTAAAAGGCCATATGATGACAGGAAGTTCGGAAGACGGGGCCCCACTAGTGTAAAATTTTCTACCCCTACTATACGCATATATATATATATATATATATATATATATATATATATATATATATATATATATATATTTACAAGTATGTAGTTACACACACACACACACACACGGGAAAATATATGCATATAAATCAAACACGGTTTACTGTCTCTATAATAATCAGTAGACAGGGCAACACGAATGTAAAGCTGTATCCCAGTAACCCACAAATAGTAAAGTATTTATCATCATGAACTCTATGCCCAGTTCCGCGGGGTGGACCAAGTACATACAGCCTAACAAGATGACATGACTCTCAAGATTCTCCCTGCTTACATAAACAATAATCACAAACAGATCAATGTTATCAGACCTAGTCACGCGCTTTTACTCTCCAGCAAAGGCGGGTCGACCGACTACCAGGCTGATTCGTCCTACAACCCTCAGCACCAGAGGAAGTGGAACATTTGATTAGATAAAACTAAGTGGGTTATGTCGGCTAGATAAAGGTGATTAGTTTAGGTTCATGTAGGGTGACCAATCACATCCGCACTTGAGATGATGGCGGTTGACCAACTACTTTGAAAGCCTTGATGGGGTGACGATATAACAAAATTTTACGTGTGTACATTGTTTGCGGTGGAGGTCTTCGCTATTGGGTTTCCCTTTTTGATATTATCATAAGACGTGCTACGAGGCATCTCTGAAAATACAAATCAATCTGGACTGATTTGTCTGGAGAGGTTTCTGCCCATTGATGGTAAGATAAAAATGGTAAAAGTAATGACCCATTCTTTAATTATAATGACAATAATATAATAATAATGATGATAATAATAATGATAGTAATAATAACAATGGTAAGAACAATTATGGTAATAAGCAGTAGTAATAACAGTAGTATTAGGTGTAGTATCAGTAGTAACAGGCAGTTATCCAGATTCTTCATTCTTCTCTGTATTTACCCTTTCTCGAGTATAAGACTACATTCCACCAGGACTTATACACGATTGTTCACGAGAATAAACATTTTAGATTAAAAAAAAAATCATTGTAATCTCAAATATTTGCAGTAATCCACCAATCGAAAAAAGATGTTAAGTTCGTCTTAATCATCTGTGCTAACAAGTGAATAGCCAGAATGATATTTACTTATTCAAGAGTCAAAATTTCTGGAACGAGGTCAGTCGCGGCGCAGACAGTGTGACCGCTCAATACACTGACAGCTGTTGCGTCACGTAGCCAGGCTTCACCAGCCATTTTCCATTGTTTTCATTCTTGGGGAACGAGGAATTTTCTCAGAGATACACTGTTTCACTCTCCTCTACGTTAATAACTTGAAAGATGCTGTCTAAAGGAAACTACCTGTCTTTCAATCAGTGAATTTAAGGAGTTTGTTTTAAACAAATAGACTGGGCATGCGCGGACCTGCTTATGTTGCAGTGGATGGGCATTTAATGGACCCGGATCCTGAAGAGCATTGAAAAATTTTGTCTTCTCTGAGATCGTTTCTTAAAACTCATTTTATTTTTAGACTGCAGGAATAACACGAAATAAGTCCCTGCGATAACAAACAGCTGTCTGCTTTAATTTTGACACCGAGTTCTCGACTTTTTTTCTGGAATACTGTACAGCTGGAGCAAATACTTCGACTTAAATCATCCGAATTCATGTTCTAAAGAAATGGAATAAGAATAAGGAGCCTTTGCAAGAGATTCCCTCTTACTAACCTGCGCGTTGAGAATGTGTTGACAATATTAGTAATTCAAACGTCTTCTTTAGTTGACCTTCCTGAACATTGAAGGTTCGGTTCCCGAGTACACCTGCACCGGCACGTGAGCACGACGGTACAACCTTTGGTGTAATGGCCTAGCTTTTGACCTGAGCCTTAGAGGTCAGGTCAAAGGCCAGGCCATTTATACCGAAGATTCGCACCGTCGTACCCAAGTATTGTACCGTCACGCTCAAGGGATTAACTAGAATCCCACTCCTAACTGCAGTCTTCATAGGTCCACCTCCATCATAAGAAATATGCTGAAGTGGGACCAGACCGTACGTAAACCCTTGAGACAGTGCTTCACTGTGTTTTGAGAGATCATAGTGGATGGAGTGGCGAGGCTACCAAGTGGCCACGAGCACGAGTCGTGATTCATCACCACCATGCATTTCTTTCCTCTTTTCAGAGAACTGTTCTGCGATCACTCATTGGAAACATGACGGGTCATTTGACAGCAATGACGACGAATAATGAAGACAAAGATCTTAGGATTATACTGCTGGTTTAACGGTTAGGACAGATAGCATTGGAGTTAGAAATGAAACTTGCAACTGAAAACATTATTTTTCTTATATATAAAAGAAAAATTAGATTTAACTCATAAAATCTAGGGATCTAAGGCAAACCCCGGTGTGGGTCTCATTTTGAGAGAATGAAAAATGTGCATTGGGGAAAATATTTTTATATCTAGTTATATGTAATGAAAAAATAAACTGCTCGTACTACCTGATCATTGAATTTCCAAAATCTGAATGATTTGGTACAGTTTGTTCCTTAACAGTAAAACTTTGAATAAAGCCGAGTGTTCAGCAAATCTTGCATAACTTTAAATGATGGTTCATGTAAATGATGCGCCATTTATAAGCAGGTGAGCGATGCGGGTTAACACTGGCTTTTGGTTCTGTATTTCTTGTGTTTGTTCTACGATCCATTCAAGGTTTGGGCTCAGTGAGGATCTCTTGTCTGTGACTGAAGCGCAGAACATAAAGTACTGTAGATAATGTAGTTTATCTTGAAGGTACGAACGCTGGTGACGTCAAGGCACAACAAACGATGTAACGGCCAACGATGATGCTAACAAATGATGTGATGTTATGATCAACGTTAATGATGATACTTGTCGTGTACAGGTATGATGAGTGCTGATGTGGTGGTGATTGTTGATGATAGTTTAGATGGTCGTTGACCGTAGTGATGATGTTAAAGTGTGATGGTTTCTGGTGACGATAGTGATGTGAAGATATGATGGTCTCCGATGATGACACTGATGGTGTGAAAGTATAATGATGACTGGTGACGGTACTGGTGATGTGAAAGGCAGTGATGGTCTCTGACGATATTAATTATGGTTGGTGATGGCAATAAGGAGTGTGAGCAAGGCGTAACCACATGTTAGAGACAGATGGCACGCCAACACAAATAGAGATTCACCTTGCCCTCCTCATCCTTGCGGCTGCTGGTCGAGCGCACGTTACCTCTTGCATGAACGCCCGAACCCCTCCCCGCAGCACCTCCACACTACCCCCCTTCCCCAGCGTTCCTGAGTCTATAAGGCAGATGGCACCACCTTCAAGCACGCGCCTGCCGCAAGGACCCTTCAGATGTTGGGCCAGACGGTGTCTCTAGCACCTCCACTCGATGCAGGTGGCACAGCTGTAGCCTTACTCCATCCACACTCACTTACACACACACACACACACACACACACACACACACATACACACACACACACACACACACACACACACACACA
>JAYMFT010399571.1:0-19028 GCA_038088735.1 Panulirus argus | reverse complement strand
CGGACAAAAGTCCACATCAAGGCCGGGCCCTAATTGAAATATAGAGAGAGTTGAGAAATTGAGAAAAACAGACAGGGGAAAGTATTTACAATTTTTTGAGAAAGTGAAAAACATGTCTCTTGATATATAAGTTCAATAAATGGTAATATTCCGAAAATAAGTATTTGATGTCACAATAAACATAATCAGACGTGACGAGTTTGAAATTGTCCCTGGGTCGTGAAGATCATGGCCACAGCGAGCGAAGCGAGGATGGATCTCCAATCTCTTCTTCCACCCAAACTCCATCCCCACCTCTCTCTCTCTCTCTCTCTCAATATAGACAAGGTAAACTCTTCACAGCATTACAGACAAGGTCCATATCATACCTGCCTAATACACACACACACACCCTCAGTCCACACCGCCGCCGTGATCTACCGCCGCACTATGGATCTCCCGCGCAAAGTTCACAGTCCGCTGGGCGTGGGTTGCGTGCAAACAACACCCGCCCAAGACGAGGTATTTCAAGGCCTGGCGTTACTAAATGTTTTGCGTCTCGCGGTTGAAAATGATTTCATCAGCGTTTTTTATTTTCAGTGTATTTCCAACGTCTCACGCTCTCGGTGAAGGTATCTATATTTTTTAAAAAGAAAGAAAATAGTAACGATCCCATCCACCTTTCGAAAAAAAAAGGACCAGAGGGTTGAATATTTTACTGTTTGTTTTACTGTTCTCTCGTAAACTGGCTCCAAACGCCCTTAGGACGTGTAGTAAATGACTGACGACAAAACGCACGAGGTGCGTCTGCCAGCCAAACCCGGTCACAGTTTGATCTGCAACAGACATCGTAAAACACGACGGACACGAAAATGATGGTGTCTTTTGTCGCTACTCGCGCCGCAAGTGGCCCCGTGTCGTTTGCTACGTGCAAAGAAATGTAACGAACCTCCACCAACAATTTTTCTTTCGCCACACTGGGTCTGCTGGCGGAGGCAGAGTCTGCATGACAATGCATGGAATAACAACGATTCTGTGTCTTAGTGCGCATGTCACTGCAACATGCAATTAAACACGAAAATTTCCGACAACTTACCTAAGAATTATGTTGAACGTAACAACTGATGTGGTTCTTAAAATGCTAGAATGCAGGATTTCATTTTTCTATACGCAAGTATCTTTACGTTTGAGGAATAAGGAACATCTGTAAATAATGTAAAGTGAAAAGAAAGAAAAAACGCGACGTGAAATATGCCCAAAGAAAAGTGAATATCATTACCATATGCTGCTATGGTCACTTTATCTACATCAGAAACGCTTCCTACACACACACACACACCATCCCGTCTGGAGCGCTTGCAGTCAAACACAACTTGATGAAGACCATGACACCTTCGCCTGCCACTGCCAGTGTTTAGCTACATTATAATAGTCTGTTATCTTTACACTCCAGCTCTTGGAACATTATGAGACGTGTTGACTGAGGAAGTGGTCATTACTGCCTCAAAATGTCAGCTCTGGTGCTAATGATGGCTGAGAGACGGATGGCCACAGCCCGGCTCCCCCACCACTCGGCCCAACAAAGACGCCCACCCTGAAGTACCAACCCAGTGTGCATGGTGCGTGGCGCGCGACCCATGAGCACGGCGGTAGACTTTGAGTACTGCGGTGCGACCCTGGAGTACGGCGGCACGACCGTTTAGCACGACAGTACGATCCTTCAGTACCAGGGTGCGACCTTTAACTAAAATAACTTGAGCCTTTAACTCTATCAGACGTCCAGGCTCCAACCCTTGCCTCACAGCCCGACACTCACCCTTCAACCCCTGCCTCATTACCTCATATCCTGACACCTAGGGTCCACCCCTCGCCTCATAATCCAACACCCATGTCCGTACCCTTTCCTTTTCGCTCAAAACCCAGACTAGAACCCTTGCCTCGTAACCCAACACCCACGTTCGAACCTTTTCCTCTTAATCTAAAACCCAGGCTCGAACCCTTGCCTCATAATCCAGGCCTTATCCCTCATTTCGTAACCCGACATGCCGGCCAGAACCCTTGCCTAATAACCCGCCTTATAACTCAAACACCTAGGCTCCTCACAACCCAACACCCAGGTTCGAACCCTTTCGTTTTAACCCGACACCCAGGAACGAATCCTCACAAACCGACACCCGGGGCAGATCCCTTGCCACAAAACCCGACAACCATGCTCGAACCCTTGTCTCATAATCCGACACCCAGGCCAGAACTATCGCCTCATTGCCCATCACCAAAGCTACAAACCTTGCCTCATAACCCAACACCCAAGTTCGAACTCTTGCCTCACAACCTAACACCTAGGTACTGAACCCTTGCCTTACAACCTGGTACCCAGGCCCTGAACCACTGCCTCAAAACCGAACACCCCAGGCTACAACCCTGACTTCACAACCGAACACACAGGCTACAACCCTTAACCTCACACCCGAAAATCCAGGCTACAGCCCTAACCTCACAACCGAATACCTAGGCAACAACCCTTACCTCATAAACCGACACCTAGGCTCGAACCCGAGCCTCAGAACTAACATCGGATTCTCAGTTCCAGTAGATATCGGAGGACAGACCATTCAAACAATATATAACAGGAAGAGCAACTATAAAAAAAAAAAATGCATAGTGGTGTTAAGAATTCATCGTCTTCCAGACAACTTATATGGTGTCTTAGACATTTAAAAGGTCTTCCAAACTGAGACTGGGTGATCCATAGTTTCTTAAAGGGTAGTCTGATACTTTTCAACAAATGCCTTTCGTTTTGAAGGGTGTCCTCAAGCCCTAAGTTTGCGTCCTACCGTCCTAAAGTTTGGAATAGTATCCTTTGACAATGAATGGCGTCCTGCCGTATCGAGTGAACACCTAACTTACTCAAGTGTTCCAAAATACCAAACACAATTACAGAGCAGCGTCCAATGTTACCAGTGCTGTATGGCGGTACTCTACGATGTACCTTCGGTTCTTGATGGATGTCTCGTCCCCGCAGACGTCTACACTCAACACTCCAGCTGCTGGTCCTGAGATACGATTTACTGAGTCAGAGATCACATCAACATTATCGAATAGCAGTTGTCAAACACTGGTGAAACCGTAAGTATTACCCGCAAGTTCAGAGTTCGATCCCAGAGGCAGCTAATGTCATGCAGTATAAACACTCCTGGTCTTGGTGCAATCCTGAAACTGGGATAAAACCCTTGACGCGTTGTAAGGGTCCCTCCAGCATGGGCAGAAGGCGCTGTTAAAGAACTCCCTCCACCACCACAGGGGCTGGTCACGGCCGAAGGGACCCTACCACACCCAACAAAACCTCTTTGTTTCCTCCGCTCATTAACACAATCGTAACTGATATTCACAAAAACACACACTACTAATGTCTTCAACACCTGTTTCTTACTTGCTAATCAAACATTAGAAAGCTGACACCATTTCTATCGTTTTTCATTAAGGTAATTACCATTATTCTCTGCAT
This sequence comes from Panulirus argus, assembly GCA_038088735.1. Lineage (NCBI taxonomy): Eukaryota > Metazoa > Arthropoda > Malacostraca > Decapoda > Palinuridae > Panulirus > Panulirus argus. The sequence continues at coordinate 15,544 of JAYMFT010399571.1, read as the reverse complement.
CTTTTCCTCATTAAAAATCTCTCTCTTCCACGTATCGACAAATGATTATATATTCATTAATTCCCCAGCACACGGGCGGAATGTCAGTAATTACCAAACGTCACGGTGTATTTTCAGTCTCCTTACGCAAGAAAAGGTTAAAGATATTAAACATAATACTCTTCTTTCTGATAATAGATGAAATGGAGACTCATGCAAGAGAGGCTGAGGCCTTAGTGAGAACCGAATGCCGGTTGAAGAAACTCGATTAATCAAACCCCATCAGCATGATGTGACGACCGTTTGGTTAGGTTGGCCCGGGTTTGACCTCAAGTCTTATGGGTCAAATCAGAAGTTGGGCCATCATACTCGAGGCTTGCATTATCGTGTTCAAGGATCATACAGTCATGCTCAAAAGGTTAAATGTCCAGTATTTTTCTCTTCTTCTGGCAATCAATTATTCGACACAATGGCTAGGAACTGGCCATCTGACATCTGCCTCTTCAGCTCAGTGGCGGACGACTATGCGTCTCCAGTTTTATCGTATCATATTTCTACGTTAAAGACATCAACTTCAACAAGATGCAAGCATTCCTACTATCAGGTGAGATAATGTCGCATTAAGTACAGCAAGACCAGACGGCACAGGAGGAAAGCGAAGATATAAACCTATTTAATTACTCTTTAACTTTCATAACACTAAATCTCAACAACAAAAACTGTCACAAAATGTTTAATTATTCAGAGATTACATCAGGATGTACTTCAGGTCTTGTCGCTGGGGTCCGTCTTGTTCCTACAGGCCCCAACCCACCACAGGCACGGGCTCAGATGAAAGCCCCCGAAACCATGGTAAGGTGAGGTCTACCTACCGTAGCAGCCAGTTGAAGGGAAACTGTTTTTCGTTCGTCGGTCGAGATGGTCAGTGAAGCAGTTGTGGTGCCTTTCTGTCAGCTGCGAAAGTACCCAACATTTGTCAGCCTACACCCAGGTAGCCACTCAAGCTCGAACTGTCTTCCGTTTTACCCAGCGAATCATCATGAAATCTTACAGCAAACTGCGTGAGGTAATCAACTATACTTCCAACCAGTGAATATTCGTTACTATATAAGTATACATACTTCCTACTCCTTCAAATGGTGAGTCAAGTGAATCCTTTCACTGGTCATCAAACCGTTCATCCGACAACGTATTTATGAAATCTTAAAACAATCGTATAAGGAACACCAACATAAGCAGAAGCAACACTTAACGCAAACCAACCAGAAAAAACAGAAAACACCATCACCTTAACCGACCATCTAGCTATTAAAGCAACACTTACAACACAGAACTATCTACCATCACAAGTAACACAACTGTAACGCCCACACCCAGCACTGCAAGCAACATGAGCGTACCATCCACACCAACCACCACATCACCCACACCAACAATACAGGAAGCCTTAACCTACCTTAACCAAAAGAAACATAACACCTACACCAACCACAACCACACATACCACAAGCAATATAACACCTAAGAAAGCCCACAAAAAATGCCATCACCACAATAACCACTACATCTAACACCACAACAAACACAATCAATTCTAGGCATATATCCCCTTTTCCTCCAAAATGACTTCTACCAATCCATAGTTCAACCGTTCCGGTTCTGAGGCCATTCAAGCAAGGGATCGGGCATATCGGGCCTGTAAAATTCTCTCTCCCCCGACTCCCATACAGCATTCGTCACAACCGGTAATCATTGCAAGCACGTTATCCGTGAGGCGGAGCGTTCCTTTACTTAAAGAAAGTGTGATAATCTCTCCTCGTCATCCACACATAGGTCTTTCTGGTCTATAGCTAAAGGCATCTCTAACAACTTCTGTCGCTCTACTTTTCCTTCACTTTTCCGCTCTGACGGTACTATAGCTGTCTCTCCCATAAACAAAGCAACTCTCTGTAGTTCCCGTTTCTCCTCTAACTCCACCTTGGATAACTCTGACATTCCTTCACCCCCTAATGCTCCTCTTACTAATCCTATGCCTCTCCCTGTAATCTCTTTTCGAACTGTCCCAAAAGCGTTTCTCTCTCTAGACAGAAGCAATGCTTATGGACCTGATAGCATCCATCCCCGTGCACTGAAAGAGTGTGCCTCCGAACGTGCACCTGTGCTTCCTCGTTTGTTCCGTTTCTGTTTAAAAACCCTGAACTTTTCCTTGTTCTTAGAAGTATGCTTAAGAATGGTACCGTTCTAACCCCTCTAACTATCGTCCTGTTACTTTGACATCTACTATTTACAAAGTACTTGAATCCTTCCTTAACTTCCACATCCTCAGACATCTTGAACCTTACAGACTTCTCTCTAATCACCAGTATGGTTTCCGTAAGGCGAGATCCACAGGCGTTATTCTTTCCTATTTACTAATGTCTGGTCATCATCTCTGAAAGATTCTTGGGAATCTTAAGTAGTTGCCCTTGACATATCCAAAGCTTTTGACTGGGTGTGGCATCGGGGTCTCATCTCGAAGCTCCACTCTCTTGGCTTCCCTCCCTCACTCTGCTCGCTCATAGATATCTAGTTTCCTCTCTAGCCGACCTATCTCCATGGTTGTTGAAGGACCAGCCTCTACCCCATTCTCCACTAATAACAGTGTCCCTTAAGGTTCTGTCCTGTTTCCTTCACTTTTTATCCTTTTCATCAAGAATTTTCTTTCTTCTTCAAATAACCAAATGCACTCATACGATGACTAAACACTGCATTCGTCCACATCCTTCTAATCTGCTACTACTTCTCTCACTCGATCTGCATCTCGTCTCGACGCAACTTCCTCAATAATCTCAGGCTTGGACAGGATATCACAGTGAGGTGGAAAAAATCTGGTTACGTTTAATGCCTCCAACATTCACTTTCTGACGATCCCATTATCAAAATTCCTCAAAACCTTCACTTTTTTTATGGATCTGGAATTCCACCTCTTTACTCAATGAATAAACCTAGTATTACTGTAAAATCCCCACTATCTTGGAAACCCCACATAACGGAAATAGCCAAGTCTACCTCTCCTCTAAGAAAGTGGGATTACTGTGTAGAAGTCGAAATTTCTTTTCTCTCGTACAGTTGCTCCGTTTACACAAAGGGTTGATTCGTTCTTGTATGGAGTACTGCACTCATATCAGGGGTGGCTTTAACTCTTCATGCTCAATTGAAAGAGTAAAGTCGAAAGTGGTCCCACTTATAAACTGTCCCAGGCTAACTTCAGAACTTGACCCCCTTGCCCTACGCCGCAATGTTGGCTCACTTTCCCTCTTCTATAGGTATCACTTTGGTTTTTGCCCCCGAGAGATGGATGCTTGTGTGCTCCCACCATTAGTTAGACCACACGATACTCGTCAAGTTGCTGCGTCACGAGATTACTGTGTGTGGCCGTTGGCAAATCAAGCGTAGGCCGTTTTGATACATGGTTCTTTCCCTGCTTCCCTGCACCTCAAAGCTTTGAAACTCACTATCATCTCATATCCTTCCCAATAACTACGACCTGGCACTTCATCCTACAAGGTAGCCGATTTTTTTTACGTTGAAGGCTCCAGTCACGAAAGAAAGTCTACATCAAGGCCGGACCTTAAAGGAAATAGATAGAATTATGCAACGGGAAAAGAAAAGACAAGGGAAAGTATTTACAAACTAAGAAGGAAATGAAAAACCTGTCTTCCGAAATGTGCCAAGTCAAATTTACTGGGAAAGACATGAGAAGGTAGTGAGTTCAAAAGCTTCGAGGTGTAAGGAAAGAAGTCGATATCAAAACGGCCCACCCTTGAGTTGTCGATGGCCACATAGTAATCATGTGACGCAGCAGCTTGCCGAATAATGCGTTGTTTAGCTACAGAATTAGAAAGTTCAGAGATCATTCACGGCCAACAGTAACATGGTAAAGGAACTTAATTACAAGAAAAGGCTGAATCGCTTAAACGCAGCCGGGAGAGCTGTCTCAACACATATACCCCAAAAGTCCTAAAAGGTAAGGTCCCCAGCATATAATCTAATCAAACTTCCTGCCGCCACGACAGGCATAGAAGGCTCTAAAAACATATTACCTCTGAAATCCAAAGGTGCGATAAGAACAAAAAGAGGGAACACCTTAAACATTCGGCGCCCAAGACTCTTCAACAATTAAGAAATATCATCATGTACAGTGTGCAAGTCTAAGAGCGCCCTGGACAAATACCTATAAAGTGTACTAGATCAGTCAGTCTGAAGGGGGCTACGTGGGCCTGCAGGCTGCTGCTGCCAACAGCTTGGTCGACCAACGACCCAACCCAGCAGCCTGAGCCCAGCCCGGACTGCGGGGGTATATGATACACCATTAGCGTATCGTCATAAATTAAGACGTATGTCAAAAGATGTAAAATGAGTGACTTCCCAGACTTACTGTACACAACCCTGGGCGACAAGACCTTAAGGAGCGAGGATCACATCATTCCTGTCTCTCTCACTTGTTGGAATACGAAGATAAAAATGCAGAGGCGCTGAAGAACAAACGATAACGCCGTAGAGGTGTTGAAGGAACAAACAATTACACTGTAGAGACGAAGAACAACACTGTAGTGTAGAAGCGTCGGAGAACAAACAATAGCACTGTAGAGGCGTTGGCGAACAAGCAACATCGCTGTAGCAGCGATGGAGAACTAACAATAAAACTGTAGAGACGCTGGATAACAAAATAACATTGTACAGGCACTGGAGAACAAAGAAAACGCTGATGTGATTGGCTGACAGATTCTGAAAGAGCCTTTGGTAGATGTGACCGTGGCGACACAGCACAGAAGTTACCGTGACGTCACAGCACAGAAGTTACCGTGACGTCACAGCACAGGAGAAGTTACCGTGACGTCACAGCACAGGAGACGTGACCGTGACGTCACAGCACAGGAGACGTGACCGTGACGTCACAGCACAGGAAAAACACAAAATATCCATATAATTAGAAGAGTGGGATGGATGTGCAATTCCTTAACAAAAGGACCACACGTTGTAAACGTTGGCGCCTTCAGAGACGACTGTACTGGGGCCTCTGTTGTCTCTCATTCTACTACCTGCCAGAAATGCAGATATCAACGATAGTTTCGTAATGTCATGCACAAGTCATACGAGAAAAGAACTTAAAAATGTCATCTTTGGAAAACGGTGAGGGAAACTACAAACGGACGGAAATCAAAGTTTCCTTCCTGTGGGCCACTAGATATAACCAGCCGTTTGACGGAGATCCTCTTCATCTCCCACATACTGAACGGAGACAAACACCGTCAGTCCATGGATGAAGAATGCACAAGAATTAGGAATAACTCCGCACAACGCCTTACCTTGGCCCAAGGACATCAAAGCAACTGCTGCCTCCTTCAAGGAGATGATAGGCTGGATTTTACGAGCCTTGCAAGATGAGAGCAGCACAAGCAATACCGCCACTCCTCACAGCACTTATACACTCCCGACTACAATAACATCATGTGCTAACACCGCCTTTCAAGGCGAGTGAACCTGTCGAGCTAGGGAATGTGTAAAGATCATTCACCGGCAGCGTTGACATTGTGAAGCAGCAGAACAACTGAGAACCACAGAAAGCACTCGCATTCCATTCTCTGGACCCGAGACGGAAAGCATCACAATTTACGTACGGACAATCCTAAACGACCTCGTTCCCAGTCACACTCAGTAAAAAAAAACTTTCCTTATTGGCATAACAGATGTGGACGACTATAAAATACTGAAAGAACCACTAAATTCCTTAAATACGATAACACAATATTACTGTCTGAGGTTCTAAGACTTTACTTCAATAACTGAGGAAGATCGAACATTGAATACCTGTTAGCGGTGAGATTAAAGAGCTCATGGGATGAATACACACAAGAGAGTACTTGACCAGACAAGGTAGCAGAATACACAGGCCCGCGGGCCTAACGTCAAACTACCTGATTGATCGGTGGAGTAACAGAACAGCTTCTTCCCAAAACCGAGTTGTGGAGGCAGAACCAAAGCTGCTTAACCAACACAATCTATGATTAAGATATACCAGCTAGCCAACGCCAATAACATCTACCACCACCACACGTCACACCGTCACTATAAACAACCACAACTACAAGTTCCAAGTTCCACAACAACCACATCAAGTACCGTCGCACGTAATATACTGAATAAAAATCCAAGTTAAACACTGACACCAACCACACTACCACACGTAATACTCCTACCATTATATCCACATTAATGACCGTCATAACACAACACCAGTGCTATTACCGCCACAGCACGTGCCGTTATCACAACACCCATCAAAAAATTACAGTCAACACTACCCCCATTATAACCACAGCAACCAATACCACACCAACTACTATCAAACGTAACCACATCACTATAAAACCCAAAGCAGCCACCACAAATAACTCCCACCACAACAACCACCACAATACCCACTCCAAACACTAAACATAACACTAACACAACATCCACATCAAATACCACCACACTTAACACTACTAGCACGACACTCATACCACAACTACCATTATCACTAACGAATATCACGTGACTACCACCATAACGCTCAAACCAACCACTAGACGACCATCACAATACCCAAATCACCACAACAACTGCCTCATCAACCACCACTACCACCACCACAAGTAACAGTAGCACCACAGTAACCACCGTCAACCAGCACCTACAGCGGTGTCGGAGACTCGTCCTCCTGGCCGGATGCTGCCGTTGATAACCCACCGATAACCTGGCCTCCTCCAACCCCAAGGCCAACAAATCCTCAGCAAATCTTCAACGCACCAGTAACACATCACATAAACACAGCACTTACTTCATGCCAACAGACGGTCGCGGGCTGCAGTCCTGGCTCAAGCCGGAACTCCCGGTAAATACCCAGAGTCGAAACTGTACTAAACTCTTCGTCTCCGCCTATCGAGACAAATGGCTCGGTACAGCTTCGTCTACAGATGTTCCAGGCTCTGTCTAAGCCTGTCGGGACAGAGAGCTCTGTACAGCTTCAAACAGGCGTATCCCAGCCTCTGACTCTATCTGTCGAGACAAAGGGATCTGCATTCCTTAGAAATGGCGTCTGAAAGCTGTCTCTACCTGCCAAGTATAGGGCTCCATACAGCTTCGACAAAAGACATCCTTCGTTCTCTCTGTGCCTTTTGAAATATAGGATTCGGTACGGCTTCAGCTAGAAACCACTAAGACTGTTTGTAAGTACCTTTCGAAACACACGACACGGTAAGCTTCGACCATAATGATCATCGCTCTGTCTGTGCGCTTCGAGACAAAGGGTTCGGTAATGCTTCGACCATGCATGTCCCAAAACACAAGCAACAGTAACTAGGTCTGAATTATAGTTAGGCACACTTTTTTGATAAATAAATTAACTAGGTATGAAAACCAAAGTATTTACAAGACCGATCCACAACTCTCAAATATAAACACTGAGTTATAATATGCACAAGAAACATTAATTCCTGCAATCATAATTTCTATACATCTAATCAAAAGGATAGGTAACCACTAAGATACAAATTAAATTAAGTACAAGGCTATGGCATCATCTTAAGAAAAAAAAACATACGGGAAATTATACTATAAATAATCTAATAACTTAAAAGACCAATAATTAACACTAGCAATTAAATATTTGTCCATCATGGTCGTACACTTATTTAAATATCTGTTTTGCATAGTCAACCACTCACACTGGGGATAAATACTCAATCATCACCAGGACCCAAACTTCATGTGGCGAACAACAGTCTCATCACCAGCAGGTCAACACTTTACCCCTGCACTGTTGTATATCAAGCCACTCGTATCGAGTTTTCCTGTCACCAGTGAATCACACGGCCACCGCAGGTTCAATATACCCAGGTTCCCTGAACCATAGACCTTCCCTGGTCTCGACACACAGGAACCGGTCAGTCTACACACGCCCGCTCGATACCAACATACACCAATGTAGAATTTTCCCTCCACCGTATGGCACAAACAGGTAATTACAAAACCCCATAAGGCCTGAACACCTCAGTTTCTCACGTCATAACCGCAGTCCGTCCGCAGGTGTCGCAATGTGTGTCAAGAACATAATATCTACTAAATCCCGACAACTGTCTTCACTAAAAATAAGCCCACAAAAACAACCTTGGAGTAAAATACTGCCGTCTCATTTCCTTACCACTTGCAAGCAGCTCCTGAACTGGTGTCGTGTCAGGTTTCAGCTTTACTGGTGATCATCCGGACATGCCAGGGACAATGTGTCAACCAATCGCCCATTCTGTTACAGGAGCCACTATGAGTCACGCGCGCACAGCGGGAAAAGCCTAGCCAGAAAACAGCACGTACCACAACACCGTATGGCTCTGACAAATTCCAATTTCTATATCGCCTGAAACAAACAATATATCCACACCCAAATGATACATTCACCAGTCTAAACCCTATTGGATCTTCCCGGTTCGAGAAAGTCATGTCATGAACACAAGTCTGAACCGAGGACTTCAGTTCATTGCATATATTCTTTCTCGACGCAATGGAAAAGATGACAATTGACAACTGGGAGGATGATCTGCGGAACACCTGTGTCGCCTGCAGCAAAACATGAGCGATACTAAGTCAAAGCTCTTGATAAGCAGCATAAAAATAAAACGAGAACTATGGGTCTTATGCCATATAATTCTTTAAATGCTGGGAGACAAGTGTACAAATTTTCAAGGCCAAAGGCCGAAGTTTTCCAAGAAATGAACCAGATCAAGCTTTAGTTCCTTTTTTTTTTTGTGGCAAAAAATAAAAAAGTTTAATGGGTCTTTTTCGCATTGGCGTTTTAAGATACTGCGAAACAACTGCATAAAGTTTCACGAGTAGCAATGTAACGCTGAAGGTTAGAGAGTGACTCCTTACAATGGACAGACGGACGACGGAAGACACATCGAGCCCCGAGCGCCTGACATGCTGCTCAGGCCAAACAAAACGTGTGAAGGCAATACAAATATGGATGTGTGTATAGTGCACGTATCGAAAAGGTTTCATGTGCAGCCAAGTAGCTTAGTTTCACTGAGACAGAAAGTAAGACCAGTAATCTTGACAAAGAAGGTGTAAGATGGTTCCGGGCATCACTTCAACACTCCAAAGTCAGGAGGGCAGTGCTTCCCCGGCTGGCTGCTGTGTACAACTTACTGACGCAGAGGAAGTAAGATGGTTCCGGCCATTACTTCAACAAGCAATACACAGGGCACTATAGGCTTACATATCTGAGAAATATGATTTCTCATTAACAGCAGTTAGATGGTTTGAAGTACCAGCCCAGCATGAGAAATGGAAATCGTCCAGCTGAGCCCGTGTTCCCGCATTTGATGCAGGATATTTGACCTTGTAAATCAGGTTTCGCTGCCATAGGCCGGAGCTGTTGTGAGCATGGCAGGCAAGAGATTTAGTATCCTTATATAAGACTGGTGGTGGTGTACGGTAAGGCTGGTGACAGTACACAGTAGACTGGTGATGCTGTATGGTAGGCTAGTGACGGTGTATGGAAGGACTGGTTGTGTTTTTTGGTAGGCTGGTGGGGGTGTATGGCAAGTTGGTGGTTGTTCATGGTAGGACTGGTGGTGATGTGTGACAGGTTGGCGGCGGTGTATGGTACGCTAACCGCAACCCATAAATCTTTTACATTCTGCCTCCGGGACATGTTGATATCTGCTTGTGTCCCTTATCCAGTGTGGGGTTCTTTAAGTCCTCACTCCACCACAAGGAAATAACTGAAATGTATCAGCATCAGTAAACACCAGTGTATGAGGTGGGTCAAGCGCACTCAGGCTCTCAAATAACTCACTCAAGTTGAGCTTCCGCATTCATACGAGCTATTCTTATTTTTCTACACTCCCTACACAAAGGCGACTTATCAAGAGACAAAAACTCTGAAACTTAATTCACAACTCCATCCTCACATTTTAAGTAAATTCTCTCATTACGACTGTCCATGGATCTCTTAACCACGGCCTACCTCACCTTATCCCTCAAATACCATAACTCTTCATCATCAACCCATCACACGCCATATCATAAGGCTCTCGTCCAAATGGTACTTCCATACACCTCTCGTATGATTTCTTCTCACATCCTGATCACATTTCATTCCTTATCCATTCGTTTAGTCCCAGCTACAATGCCTATATTATCAATTCTCTTCAGCTCTTAATTTCCTACTTACCAAAAGACTATAGTTTCCCAAAGCATATATCAGAGTTGAGACAAGTACGTGTCCAAGCATACTTCTTGCACACTCGTCATCTACCTTCAAACAAGTCGCTTAAGAGCTTTCATTGCACTTCCAATTTCTCTTCAGCACGACTCCACTCCAACTTCCCCACACCTACTCTCCCTCATGTTCTCACCCAGATGCACAAACTAGTCCACAGTTTCCAAGTGTTCACCAAGTTAATCATGTTACACACTGACAATCCTCCTCTTTCTATAAATAAGATTAGTGTCGCTACTAATATTTACTTTCTTTTTCTCCTGGCCACCTCATCAAAGCTTACTACTACTAAAGACTCCTATGATTCAGTTTACAGAAGAGCACTAACTAACACTACTCCAGTGGCAGCTTCCATTCTCTTCCATCAGCACACAACTATCACCCAAGTCTGATTCACCCCCTGTACAGTTCCCCTTCATAAGAACATTCAAACAACAATAGTGACATCACAACCTAGATGCCCTTCAAAATCTACTGGTAATAGCTTACTCTTCCTGCCACACACTCTCATACAGGCACTACTTCCGGGTACATCTTAACAACATTTGCAAGGAGCCGATGTTCACCAACGAAAGTCACAACAGTCTAATTCTAATTACGTTTAAGTTTTTTTTTCTGGCCATGAATATTACATGGATTATCTTCAGGACTTTCTCCACAACTTGTCTACAAAGGACTTTCTCCACAACTTGTCTAAGTTTAAAAATCTGGTCTGGGATTCCCTCTTCTCCTCCTTACACCCACATTGTTCCTCACTTAACCTACAGGTTCACAAACCTACTCAATAAAATCATTAACCAACCATACACGTTGCCAACCACAGAAATAAGAATAACCCCACTATGATTCTTACAATCACCTTTACTCCCTTTCTACAGTGGACCCATCACAACCTTCGTCCAGTCATGAGGCACCTGGCCACTTTCCCCTGATGGCACATACACTTTCCAGGCCCGTGCGCATCAGCGGGTACGAGGGTTGTAAAAACATGTCTCCAGCACTGCTATAAATACAGGTGCTACAGGTAGAGAGATGGCAGGGCAGAAAAGAGCAGAGCTAATACGTAACAGCAGAGAGGGAAGATCAGCGGTAGCGTGGATCTTGTGAGATGTAGGTAGGCAGGCGGTTTATCAGAACACGTGACAGCTATATGTAAGTCAGACTAATTGGAGACAACAAGAATGAGTATGAAAAATCAAGTAGGATGTAAAATGAAAAATGAAGGAACGAGTGTACATCTTAATTTCCATGAAAAGATACTAATGGAGTAGGACACGGCAAGGATAAGGGATATAGAGTCAAGTGGTAAATACTTTGCTACGGGCTGTCATGAAGGTACACGTATATGGCATAGCATGTAGAGGTTGTGAGAAGGGAGGAACAGCATCATGGAATGGACACTGATGGGAAGGTTAGGTACGGAAAAAAGAGGGGAGACGAGAAACTGAATCTCTCAAGAATTGAAATGTCTGACGAAGAGAAAGGAATGTATTTCTAATTCTGAAAAACAATACTATAAAGTAAAATGCTAGCTACATATCAATAAAAGGAAAACAAAATAGAATCTTGGAAAATGATATATGTGAAAAATCAGGAAGAAATAATCTGACATTTTGCAAGCAGGTACACAAGTGCAGTAGGGAGGTGTATGTGGTAAGCGAAGGATGTACTAAAAAAGTCAGGAAAAATACTAACAAAGAGGACTGAAACTTGTAAGACGTGGAGAGAGTAAAAACACGATTAAGAGTGATGTTATAAGAAACGTAGACAAAAAACATTGAAAGTTCATGGCCTGTTGCTTTGGGGATCAGCTTGTCAGGAGACGACGGAATAAGTACGCGGGAGAAGGCACTAAAAACTGAAAAAAGTAGTAATATACTTTTTAAAAAGGGGGGAAAAGCTTGGGGATGTGGAAGAGGATACTGATTGTGATCGTGAACAGCGAAAGTGAAAATGAAAATGAGAAAGTAGCATTAAACACCAAGTCATTTTCAGTGTTCACTGGAAGGCGGTTCCTGTGTGTCTGGCACCTGTCAGTGTCTTCTACTGATAACAAGTCTTATATCTACACAGATACCACCTGTAAACGATGACACGAAGCTGGTGACTTGTGGGAACATCGATATCTGATATATATGACTGTGTGAAACTGAAGCGGGAGCAACAAGTCACCTGGGGGAATACAAACACCAGAAATTATTACTTACAACTTACTGTAATGCGTTACACTTTTATAGACCTATCTTATAATTTCACCAGTGTTGTGATGTGTTACACGGTAATAGATAAGTCATCTAACTTCATCAGTCACTTATGGTTTAAGCGTTTTGTGTATAACGACATCGTTATCATACGCGCCTAAGTCTTTGATCACACAAGGTTTTTATAAAATTACCATTGTGTCTCCTTCATCGCCCCTATAATTTCACTGTGTTCATGAAGCATCTGAGACAGGTATCTTCTTCCCGCACGAAGATGTTACTAAGGGATATTTACAAGGATTCTGTAGAACTGATTCACAATTTACGATTTCCTCAGAAATCTTATTGACGCGTGCGTTTGTCTTAATGGTCTATTGTTGTTATGTTCGAGGTTGGCATCCTTACTTACGGGATGGCGATGTGCGAGTCTGTCTCAAATTCTCCGGGATTGTACCAGTCAATACTGTCTCCCTCTAAAGGAGGCCTACTGCCCGTGCTGATGGTGTTTATCATTTCTTAAAGACGACTACGTCTGACAAGTCTTGCCCAGGGTCAAAATGCACTGTCGTGATGCCCATGACCCCATGGACGTCAATTGCGGCTCGGCTATTTGCAACGTGAAGGTATATTGATTAAGGAAACAGCTGGAGCCACTTTTAGATAAGGAACAGCATTTCATATCAGTTATTTGGTATTCAGTTCACGTTAGCTCAACCTTTCGAAGCATTCGGGGATGTGCTGCCCCCCCTTATGTTCTTGAGCGAATCAGCAATACTTAAGGATCTTGATTACAATCTGATTTTAAGTCTACGGTTAACATCTTCCACTTTTTTCCAACAGGTTTGCCTTCCTTTGATGAGTGAGGTGCTGACTCATGAAATGATCTGCGGCTGGCGTCCGTCTCACATAAGACATCGATCTCCCGCTAGACGACACCTGTGTTTTCGATGGTAAACAAAGTCTGCGGCGCATTCATTTTTGTTATGTTTCTGTTGTCAACTTTTCAAAACAGTTCTCTGGCGTACTACACCACTCGATAGAATGATTCCCACTGTGCTACAAGCAGTACACTGGTTAATTCTTCTACCTGTATAACATCTATTGTTGAAGAGATTTGCTAAGCATGCGCGTTGCGCTGCGGTGGTCTAGTATCTAGGCTATACATCTGTCTACATTCTGATTTCGTTGTGTCCTCAGTAGTGAGGTTGACATAGTAATGGCGCATTTTAAATTTACATTTCATACGTAAATCAGATCCATACGTGATTTACTCTCCATGGCTGGCCCCTTTCCCTACTGCCAAGAGTTCAAACGTATCACACACATCAGCAAAGTCCCCCGTTGCGTAGCAGGTGTCTGTTCAACTTACTGGGCGGGTGTAAACTACGACGCTGTTACCAATAATTTCCATCTACACTAAGACAATGCTACCAATCGTTTCCGTCTAAGATGCAGTATGATGAAATAACTTCGAAGAATCATACACCTGTAAGTTCGCAAGATTACCAATGCAAGATTTTATGTTCCTCAGTTCCTCTGTACATTCTTATCTATTCTCAGCCTTCCTGTATTACGCATATTGTGGGCCAACACTGGAGAAATTCAAAGGGTTATTGAGACAAATACCAACATCATCTTGGCTGTCCTGGGGAGCTGGTTAGCGGGCTGCGGCCTCACTTTGGCTAATCAAAAGGATATCAGTGCAGTCTGCTCCCCACCCGGGTCGTGGCGGCAGACATGAGAATCCCACTAAGAGGCGGCGCAGGTGGTGATGATGGCGTATGTGAGGCTGGTAGGGGTACGCATTAGGTGGCGTCGGTGGCGATGACGGCGTACGTGAGTCTGGTGGCTGTGTACGACTAGGCTGCTGGTAGCGTTCGACGGGAGCGAACGGGAAAGTGTTCAGCGAGGTGCACATGGTAGCTAGGTACAAGCGCTTCTCCCAGCCTTACATCACCCCAACTTAACCTGACCGACACAACATCTGAGACTAACACGCCGCACGCATGACACACGACTGCACGGATACTGCCTTGCTTACTTTCAATCATAATTCTAGTCACTTAGCCAACTAAGGGTCAAAGATCCTTGGATATGATGACCTGACCCTTAAGGATCAGGTCAAAGGAGAAGCCATCGTACACAAGGGTCGTATCGTTGAGTTTAACAAGTAAAACAGAATCTTCCATATAAAACCAAAACTATTCAGAATACCTGTTGAAGTGGACAGAAATGTAACAAAAGCAACCCAGAGTATCGTCCCAAAGGTGGTGATGACCTGGACGCCTCAGAAGTCTCCATACAACATATGGTCACAAACCCAGAGGTAAACACCAAGGCAGATATTCACCAAGACGACACAGGTTGCTAGGATGTGGTCGGGAACCCTGGCCTCATCCTTTCCTGTACCTTCTTCTCTATACCAATTAACCCCATAACCCAAGGGAACCAGGATGTAGCGACAAGATCATAACATCGATATCCACAATGACTACAACACAAGTGGAAATGTTCAGATAATTGACTTCGGCTGTGCTGCTGTCCCAGATCGAACTCAAGGGACAGATGACGTCTGAAACAATCGTATGATAAACGTAATGAAAGGTAAGATCCAAGACCGAGGCGTGGAGGCAGAAGACCTCCGAACTCATTGTGAGGTACACTCTTAACGTTTCTAATTGTAGAATTCTTCAAACGTTCGCTCCTTCCTTACCCAAGCTATTTCACACCTTCACCCTCCCTTCTTTACTTCCCTTTAAATAACACAAACACATACACACACACACAAAAAAAAAAAAATCGATTGTGTGTAGTATTCGCCTAGTAATTGCGCAGCGGTTAGCGTTACTGAGTGTGAGTCAGCACGGGCCAACCCAGGATCGAACCCACATGGGCTCGAATCATGGGCGTGGCAGTCGGCTAACACCCAACTCAGGTGTTCATCCTCCACTCTGGCTGGTAGATAAATGCGTACCCCGCTTAGGCTGGTGTGTGTGTGTGTGTGTGTGTGTGTGTGTGTGTGTGTGTGTGTGTGTGTGTGTGTGTGTGAGTGTGTGTGTGTGTG
>JAYMFT010399570.1:0-34293 GCA_038088735.1 Panulirus argus | reverse complement strand
GATGGCCTTGATTAGGGCCTTAGCTGCCCGTGCCGTCTCAGCTAACATAGAAAAAAAATGTAGTTTGCCTAGGGCACTGAACATAAATCTCCTAGTGGAATACCTAAGAAAGGGTTTATGCCATGTTTCTTGTAGCTCATTGGCTTTGTTTGGGGTCTACTTTCTGCATAATCCCCCTTTTATGTCCCGTTTTCTGATGTCACTTGTTCCAGTACCAGGGGTAATGTGGGTATTTAGAACCTGTTTTATATAACAGGGCCAAGTGTGTGTGTTTATAGCCAGCTGTGTGTGACAGGGTCACGTGTGTGTGTGGTTAGACCTTCTGTGTATGTGACAAGGGCATGTCTGTGTGTGTTTGTGGACATACCTGCTGTATGTGATAGTGTCTGGTCTTGGTGGGTAGACATGCTGTGTGACAGGGTCAGGTGTGTGTGGGTAGACCTGCTGTGTGTGACAGGGCCTTGAAACTTTATAGGTCCTTTCAAATTAGATTATTATTATATTAATATTTATTGAATAAAGTTTTTGATGTCTTTAAGCAAACATATATAAAAAAAAATGAGATTGATTTGGTTAATGAATCAATTCACGATGGTTATGGCTTGAAATACCACATCCTTTTTTTGCTTTGCATTGTCTCTGCTCCACCAAATTTCCAACATTACGTACGTAGTGTTGGTAAAGTGCGGACTGTCAGTAGGTCACAGTCTCACTTTTCAGCTCCTTCCTTGGCGAAGGAACAGGAGAACTGTGTGGACCGTTGCTGACTGGGGCTCCCAACCCCCTAGCCCGTATGTGGCACCCAGACCGGTTTGATGCGGCTCTCGTCCCTCCCAGAAAAACTAGGCTTACTGCATCATATGGGGTCCGGTCCCCACTGCATACTGTATAGGGGAACCCCTCACACCCTCAGTTGCCGCCCGGCCTCTGCAGTCTTAATTCTCAGGTGTGTGTGTTTGCGTGTGACTAATATCAAGAGCGCGTGATCATGTATGATATGTATGGCTGTTGACTGTTTCGAAGGAAGATGTGTATTTTTGGATCAGACATGTGAGTTGCAAAAACAGTGTGGTGGGGCAGGTGTGGGTGGCAGAGGAGAGAATGTGGTGGTAGTGTTTTTGGTGGGGCAGGTGTGGGTGGCAGAGGAAAGTGTGGTGGTGTCGTTTGTAGTAGGGCAGGTGTGGGTGGTAGAGGAGAGCTTGGCAGTTGGGCAGGTGTGGGCGGGAGAGTTGAGTGTGGTGGTGGGGAAAGTGTAGGTGGTAGTGAGTGTGGCGGTTAGGGCAGGTGTGGGCGGTTGAGGAAAGTGTGATGTGGTGGGGCAGGTGTGGGTGCTGGTGGAGAGTGTTGTGGTGGTGGGGCAGGTGTGGGTGAATGTTGACCTTGGTGGTGGTGGTGAAGGTCGTTGTCCGCCGCACCCTGGGCTCGGCCGCCTCTGTGTTGCGAGTGTTAAGGCGGCCCGCCCGCCACTGCCCGTGTCCAGCGGAGTGTCCCTAGCGAGCCTGACTGACTCACTTGGCTGGAGATGCTTCCATGCGACTTATCTATCTACCTGTCTGCCCCCATCATCTTGAGCCACGGCCTGAGCACGTTCACCTTTGTGTTTTAATTTTCTTGGTTATATAATGAGGTAAAGCTATTCTCAACCGTGATTTATATTTATTGTCGTTAACGAGATATGTTAATACGTGCATGGCATTGAGATAGATGCCTTTGTAATTCAAGGATAATTTTTTTTTACATTGTCATAATCATTCTTTGTTGTACAATGTCATTTTCTTTAGTTGTCGTTAACGAGATTTGTTAATACGTGCATGGTATTGAGGTGGATGCCTTTGTAATTCAAGGATTTTTTTTTTTACATTGTCATAATCATTCTTTGTTGTACAATGTCATTTTCTTTAGTTGCCGTTCAGCATTGCGGTTATTTCTGGCTCGCTCCCTTGTGATTTCGGGGAGCACGTGATTCTCTCGTGTTCCTCAGGGTGATGACTGGCCTCCTGAGAGGTTTACTAACCTTGACTATCATCTACTGATCATCCCCGTTCGTCACAGTGTGTGTGACGTAAAACGCGTTATCTGCTGGTCCCCCGCGAGGGAGGGAGAGGCTGACGGTGGTCATCGAGCAGTTAGGGGTAGACCAACACGGTAGGGGCCCCACGCCATCACGCTGACCCCCCTTAAGCGCGGCGGTACGACCCTTGAACACGACGGCACGATCTTGAAGTATGATTTTAAAGACACTCGAGCACGATAGTACGACCCTTGAGTGCTATTGGACGACCTGACCCTTGGGTATGATGGCCAGACCTTTGACCTAACTGAAGAAAAAGAAATAAAAACAGTAAAGTATATATATATATATATATATATATATATATATACTTTGCATTTCATCTAGATTTCCCGCCAGGTTTCTTACACTGCTTCTGGTCTCGCTATGTTATCGGAATTTCTTTACGTAAGAAGCTGAACTTGAAGGTCTGGTAGTGCATGTAATGAGGCTGCCAAGATGCTCCGTTATGAGCCATGAAAAACAGCATTGCATTCTCATCAGCAAGCGTCCACTTTCATGTTACGCCAGGCATTATTCAGTGCAGGTTTCACACCCGCCCTTCCCAGACCCCCGGGGTTTATTAGTATTGTTGGGGGGGAGGCATAAGGAAGGGGGGAGGGGGTGGATGACAGGGGAAGCGCATGATGCGGGTGGCAAGAGGCGCCCCACACACACACATGCTCCTCTCAATGGTCGCCACTCAAGAGCATATCCGCGTGCTGTCTGGCGGCGGTGATCTAGATCAAAAGATATTCTCTTGTTTCTCTAAATGAGCTTTATTTTGTCCCTGGTGTTATCCGCTTGTGACATAGCGCGAGCCACTCTCATTCAACAGCACCTGACGGTCAGGAGGCTGTGGGAACGGCTCCGTCGTACCAACAGCAGCAGACGACCGCAATCTTTTTGCCTTATTCATGGCTCGTCAAGGGTGGGGGCGTCTTATGATAAGCTGCACCTGGCCTATAGAAAGCCTAGGCCACACCAGAGGTATCTTATGTAGCAGCTTGTCCTAATCTCCTTTGAGTCGGTCTTTTACATGTCTTGGATAAAGTGGTTCCTTGACTTGAATCTCCATCTTAGAGGTTCTCACTTTGGCTGTTGCTGCTCCTTAACTAAAGCTTCCTGTGCTGTTGTACATGGTGTCTCCCTGGGCTACACTGCCAGTTGCATGGTTCCTGTCCTTGACAGTATTACCTGGTGTACCCACTACCTTCACTCCTGTTCTTAGAGTAACACGTGTTTTGCTTCCGCTTCCTAGAACGGGTTTGCTTCTAAAAAAAAGGGGGACAAATATAATAGGCACAGCCTCCCACAGACGTACCTCTTAGCATAGCATCAAGACCCATAACTAGTCAATTCGTATCCACCTAATAAATCATAATTTAACCCGCCCACGTCAGCCACACACCCTCCGTGTGCCCCACTTACATCTCAACCTTTATTATGTCTCAGTCACGATCGTGTTCACAATGGAATTTTCGTCAAGGCTCTAGCTAAACTTTGACAACCTCCAGGTGTCTGCTTAATGCTTGTTGTAATGACGAATATTATTCGTCAGTACCTGCACGAGTATTACTACATGTAGACGGAGTAGCCTAGTCGTAGTAATGATGCTCCATGAATGATGCAGGTTCTTACCCTCAGCTTATAATACCCCTGACCCAAGCGTTGCAACGTGGATGGGGTATATAATTCATGCGTCGGCACCAGTCATGCTGTGTGGTTGGAGTAACCTAGCTGGCTAGCTTCCTCTGCGTTAGTAATGCCATTTGGATGGGTATTGTTATCTGTCCTCTCTGCAAACTGTGCCACCTTTCCATTGCCCAGCAACATCAACAGGAAAACAAAATATCAGTACAATAGGAAATCATAAACCAACCTTTCTCTACATCTAATCATAAATAGAACCCTACAGAACAATGTTACGGACAAATGTATAAAGTTAGTACAAGAGAAACTGCGATGTAGCGACAATGGAAAAGAAATCTGGACAGAAAACAGATGGGATAGGAAATGTAGCCGTAAAATGAAAAATACATTAGAATACATTACCAGGCAGCCTGTGAATATGAATATATATATTTCTTTTTCAAGGATCGACAGTTTAACTTTTTGCATAAGCCGATTTCATAAAACGGCGGATCTTTAAAATTCTTTGGACAAGACGATTATGGAAATTGCAAGTATATTTAAACCCCAGATACCACAGCACTAAAAAACAAATCAAATGATATAAAATATGGAACGAAAATCATGCATCAAAGTAACCACAAACGCGGGAACTAATCTCGCTCAACAAAATAAATGGCGAGGATTTTTATGGTGAAAATTCAGGGTCTTGCCCGCTAAAGGTGTTTAATTGTATCATGATAAAATAAAAAATTTGAGACAACAAATGAGATTTGTAATATTTTTGATATAACTGTTCGGGTACAGTAAACGAAATCAAAGAGGAACTTTCGGTAACCTGCTTTCGTAAGGTTCAATGGCGGTAAGGATCACAGGACGTATGCCTCACCTACCCGGGTTAAGCGGTAGCCCGGGAGAGGAAACTCCACCTCAGTGCAATGCATTACAAAACTTCCTTCTGTTTCTATTGGCTAAAGTCTAGTAGTAATGCACTGTGCTTTCAAATGTATTGTCCTTTAAATGCCACTCTATATGCATGCTAATCACCATGATTAATAGCATCGGTGGTACACCAAGTCATTTTTAGTCAATGGTAGATTTTGAAAGGCTGTTTCTCACTTGTGTGATGAGATGATAAATGTCCATTTTTTTTTGTGTGTGTGTGTGATAATCATACGGCTTAAGACAGTCTCACTATGCCGTTTTGTTGCTTTAAATATGAAAAAGAAACAACTCACATCTGATTTCCAAACGTGTGACCCACATAGCTACGCCGCGTCGTTGGTCCTTTTTGCATTCTCTGTAGAAAGTACATTACATCGATTTGACACTTGTTGAGCTGACTTCTTGCGTGCCTTCACCATTAGCTTGACCAAGCAGTACTCGGCAAGGTAGTGCGTCACATTATCACTTTGAGAGGTTGTTGGCAACTCATGGTCGGGCCGTTATGATGTCTGCTTCTCCTGCATTGTAAAAAGCCTTTGGTGGGACTCTACCACCTTCTCCTGCCTCTTGCAACAACGCCAACCTGACCCCCTTTTTAGCAGACGAGTTTTCAGATTCCTGAAAAATTTATATGCATTCCTCTAGTTTTCCCCAATCTTATTCTGTTTCTTTTGCATGAGCTCTAAGAAGTTATCCAATCATTTGTCACCAATGTCTTGAAATATGATAATTTTTTTGTCTGTTTTTGTTCGACAGTGTCAGAGCTTGAGCCAGCTAAGCTCTCCAGAGGAGTCATCAAATGTTGCTGGAAGGCTTAGCTTAAAGGAGTAATTACTGTCAAGAAATGGCCAGGTAGTGCAAATAAGGAACCTAGTACTCCACTGAAAACCGTCTTCCTAAATATTTGATATTAACAGGTAAGAACTTTCTTCCCGATATAAATTAAGTTTTTTTTTTTACTCTACCTCGCTAAAGTGACGAGCTAAAGTCATCATCTGAGATGGATAGACTTGACTTGGAAAGCCAGTTTTGTAAGTACAGCAAAATACTGTCAAGGGAAAAAAAATTATAAAGCATAGCTTATCTCCGAAGATAACAGTCATGACATTGCATAGCCGGTAGAGCAAATGAACTGATGTAATCGACCAGTTACCAATAATAATACATAATATTTTTCATCCACCTTAGGCTTGTCAAATGCCAGTAGTCATTAAGGTCATCAACATCAAGTTATGCCCAACCTGCAGGTGTCGAAGATAACTACTTAGACCACAAACATTGATTATCTATATAGCCCATGAATTCAAAAGGAATCCAGAATAACTAGAACACACCAAGTAAAGCTAGAATGATTCAAATATCACACAAAATTTACAAATTTCAAGTAGTTTATTTTTTCCAAGAATAGTTTAAAAGAAAATTATTTATTTTTTTTTTTCAAACTTGTCTGGGCATCAAGCGGTGGACTGTTCCACATAACAGCAACTTTTGTACAATGAAATTTGTTGATAAGCATACTATTACATTCTACACTTAATCATAATCTAACCATTTTCAAATATAGCATTTATATTACCATTCTAAATATATAGGTCAGCTCGCCCACATGGGCGGATAGACATTTTGTCCAGTAATTGCATATAATTTATACTTTATCCTCGGTAGAACATTTAAGGATATTCGCTGTTTATATATTTTTTGCCAAAATAGACTCGACTCATTCAGAGTTTTGACAAACTATTGTTCTAATTGCGGTGTAATTCTGACTGCTGATTTAGAGAGAGAGAGAAAGCTGGCACCTTAGGTTCATAACCAAGTGAAACGCGCCCAGTTTATACAACGTCTGTTGGTCTCCTGCTCACGAACGGTACCGTTAGATAATGTTGCAGGTTGCAAATGTCACCAACAAAGGTCGGTGCACTTCGCCTCCTCGGTTAAACGTAACGAGATAGAACTGATAATGTAGTTAATACTGACACATGGCGTCAACAAGTGCTTCTTGGTGTGATAAGCGTATCTTTAATATTCAAAGGCCAGAGCGACTTTGATTCCTGTCCTAAGCTGCTAGATTCACATTGATGTTGTTTTACTCATTCATTTCAAGTAGGTTTTGTTCATTATTTTTTTTTTATGGTGTCTTTTTCATAAAAGATTATGGCTTCATCCCGAGAACGGATTTTAAGATCCATGACGTCATAACCCAGATTTAAATCCGGATTTGCCAGCTACTGGGCTGGGGAATGCTCCACTTGGCCCCACGAACAGTTACCACCGACCGTATAGCAGGAGGGTAATGTTGAACGGGAAAGTCCACTTGTCGAAAAGGTGAGGAAATACTGACACATACCGATGATGACACGTGCAGACGATGACACTGAACCGGTTTTATGCATTTAGTGAGCATTATTTAGCGATTTTGGTGGAATCACTCGGCGTCTTTAGCACTTTATGCGATTCAACTCAGTTAAGTGTTGAAGTGATTTATATAGGGCTAAGGTATCATAAATAGCATGTGACTTGCTTAGAAATTCACAGATAAGATCTCTGTACTCTGTCAGGAGTTATATTTTCAGATTGAAAGCCATATTCTCTCAGCTCCGCCAAGAATGCGCTGAAGGCAGATTTTAGAGGCATCATTTTCCTGTCTTCTCAATTGTCGAGAGATATGCATACGAACCAGTTAAACTTCGCTTAGCCTAGTATGTCTTTTAATATTATTTTGATTCACCATCATGGCCAAGTAAGATGTCTAAACATTTAGGAGTTATAACCCTACATGATTGGCCTCTTTTAGTTTGTACTAGAATCTCTTGTTATCTTCAAAGCAATTATTGTGGGACATTACTCTACCCATGCTAGGAGATCTCTCTGAGAATTTATCATTCATGCATCTAAGATTTTGTTCCATGGTTCATTGCTATAGATTGAGAAGCTTCAACGATTTACTTATTCTACGATGGAAAGTCTCACGATGGTAAATGGAAGATCAGAGGATAATCTGCCTTTTTTCAAAACAGGTAAAAGCTTTAGATATTTTTATGTATCAGTGATGCCCTACTGTGTTGCTGAGGTGGTTGGTATGGGGCTGCTAGGGCAGTAAACGTATGATGGCTTATTTGGTGCCTGCACTGTATTCCTTGTTAATGGATCAAATCTAGCTTTGAATTGGATTTCAACTCGTTATTCCTTTAACTTGTTGGTGTCGTCACCAGGCATTCAATCATGTACATTAATTTGCCTGTCTTGGGTTTAAGATATGAGGCTCTTTGTTCTACCATCATCTTATCAGTGTCTAATTTGATGTAATTAGATCAGGCATGTACTGTACCTACATATTCTTTGTACAGCATGTTTCTTGACAGGACGAGTTATGTTCTGAAAATGCCTAGAAAATCTGGCTCCCCATGCCTCCTCCAACCTACATCCATGCAGTAAAATACTTTCATCCGTATGCATTTCTAATGGCTTCTTCATAGCATAACCTTCTTACATGTTCTCTCTTCATTCTGTCTGTCTTCGTATTTCCAGCTTTGCTGTGAAAGTTATCCATCTCTGCTCTTATTTTTCACCAGTCCTGACCTACTTACAACTGGATTTACATCCGTACATCAGTGTTGGGGCCAATATTCTTTCATGCAAGATTCTTGCATGCTTTGTGCATAAGTTTTTCCCGTTCACCAGAGTCTTGAAAGTACTCCCAATCTTTGTCCTTTGCATGACTACTTTCAACTTCAGCTTTTTCACTACCATCCTTACTAACCCCCACTCTCACATATTTAAACTCATCCACAGCTCCCATTTCTTCTTTATGTAAACTGTTGGTACACTTTGATATCCTATACCTTTCAGAAACTACTGTCTTACTTTTATTCACATTCATTTTTGGCATCCTCCTCACACATACATTATTCAACTGGTCCACCATTTTATACAGTACTTTCTCAGGTTTAGTAAACAGCACTGCATCATCTGTATACAACAACAGCTGCAGCTTTTACTGTTTCGTTTGAGATAGGCATAACAGAATGCACACTATACCATATGTCTTGTCATTCTGAGCATGTTAAGGATAACAGGCAAGCTTTGCTTTGCTTTAGTCATAAAGTCACTAAAATTGCACAATGCAATAATGTTTCTTCCAAGTGGGAGCTCCACTGGCGCACTGGTTGCTTCTCTGCTGATCTACAAGGCTGTTTTTGCCACTCCTTCAGCATCTTTTCTGATGTCTTATTATTTTTAAAAAAGAATTGTTCTGAAGTATTTGATGTTTTTGGAGGATTATAGATCATCACCATTTGTTAGACTCTTGATTGTAATCATCACCAGTATTTTCTTTTTTATGTAACTACATCCATGTACTCATTAGTGGGCCAGACCATATCCAAAGATCTTTTAGTGTCAATACTGATTTTTTCATGTATTTTCTTTGTAGATTGAAGACTCCCTGGTGATGCCACAGAATGATCCTGGAGATGACCATGGACCAACAGTTTTGGACATTGAAGGTTCTCCATCGGAAGATACTATTCCAAAGAATGATACTGGCAGTGCTTCGAAGATAGCTTCTGTGCATTCGTCATATCCTACTCATTTAGAAACTAAATCTGTAGCATTTAGCAGTAGAGAAGGGTTACAAGATGGAGATGAAGATGATGAAGATGGGGTAGATACCAGTATAGATGAAGACATTGATGATGCACTGGATGAAGGGTAACTTCATATATTTTGTGTTCTCAATAAGAAATTCAAACTCTGTTTCTTATTCAACAGAGATATTTTATTTTTATTTTGTTAATTTTTGTGATATGAATCATAATCTTCCATTGTCAAGATGTTTGTTGAAAAAGCGTATGTGATTGGGCATAACTGGTAAAGATAAATGGTGCATACATTTTGTTGAAAAAGCGTATGTGATTGGGCATAACTGGTAAAGATAAATGGTGCATACATAAGTATACATAGGTGGGTGAGGTTGGTGTTGTTGGGCACTATTGGTTTGTTTATGATTTGCCAGGAATGCAAAGGAGAGACTGTTGAATGTGATTGTGTTTAGAGGGGAAGCTGATGGGTTCGATAATATTTTTGGTGCAGATGAGCATAAAACATTGTTTTACTTTAGAATATGAGTAATTGAAATGGGTGGACATAAGGTATTAAGAGTGAGTAAGCAAGGAAAAGAGGCTTGGATGTGGAGATCCTAGAAGAGATTGGGTGGAGAATGGCATAAGGTGAGTAAATGAAACAAAGGAAAGGGGTGAGAAGAGGAAGGTAAATATTTAGGGAAGCAGTGCTCATGTGTGTTGATGAAGTTTGTGGTATGCGGAAGGTGGGCGTATGAGAAAGGGTAGCAAATGGTGGGTTAATGTAGTTAGGTTGCTTGTGAAAGATAAAAGAAAGATTTATGGGCAGTGCCTGCAGGGAAGGAGCATGAATTATTGGATGGTGTACTAAAGAAAGTGACAGGATGTCAGGAGGATGGTGCCAGGACTGAAAAAGAGCTAAATTTGAGATGGGGTAAGAGATTATTGGCAAACATCAAAAAGAATAAAGAAATGCTTCAAAAGATGAATAGCATAAGGAGAACAAGAGAACAAATGGTACCATAAATGAGTGGAACAGATGGGGAGATGGTATCACGTGAAGATAAGTAGAGCATGTATATTTAAGAACTGTGGAACATATTAGTTGCTAGAATGGTGGATGTGAGATGTTTGGGACAAGGTAGTGTTATGATGAATGCCTAGATGGACAGAGAAGAGTTGGTGAAAGCCATGTGTAAGATGAAGTGTGGCAGGATGGCTGGAGTGGTTAGGATTGCAGTTGAATTTCTTAAGAAAGAGGATGACTGTTGTTGATTGGTTAATCAGGACGTTTATTGTATGTTTTGACCAATGTGAAGTGTATGAGAACTAGGAGAATGCCTTTATATTACTGGTATGAAAAGACAGATGGGATACGAGTGATTAGTTGAATTATAGATATAAGTCCGTATGGTATACCAAGTAAGTTTTATCGGAGATTGGTGATGAAAAGGTTGGTGGCATGCACCACGCATTAAATTAAGGAGTAGCAACATTGTTTCAGGAGTGGTAGAGGATGTGTAGACCAGATGTTTGCTTTGATGTCACTGTGTGAGAAGTAATTGGAAAGAGGACTTTGTATGTAGCATTTATGGACCTGGAGAAAGTGTATGATGATACTTTAGGAAAGATGCTGTGAATATATAGTGTGGAAGGAAAGGTACTAGATGCAGTGGAGTTTTTATTGGGAGAGAAAGGCATGTGTATGAGTTGGAAAGGATGCTGGTAAGTGGTATCAAGTGAAGGTGGATCTGTCAAGGGTGTATTGATTTCACCATAGCTCTTTACTCTATTTATGGATGAGGTGGTGAGGGAGATAAGAGCAAAAGCCATGGAGAGAGGGGCTGGTCATCAGTATGCTGGGGTTTGGGGGAATGTGGGAGGTTAGTCAGTTGCTGATTGCAGATGACACGACTTTCATGGTAGATTTGAGAAAGGACTTTCAGAGGAGTAGGTATGTGAATTTAGGAGTGTTAAAAAAATAAATTGATAGCTAATATGAATGAAAGTAAGGTTATTAGGTTAATCAGGATAGTAAGACAGGTTGGTTTTAAGTATGAGATTGGATGGGAAGAACTTGGAGAAAGTGAAATGCTTCAGATGCATAGGAGTAGACAAAGTGGATGGAACTATGGGAATCATATAGTGTATGACAGGGTGCAAAGGCCCTGAGTGGTTTGAGGGGTGTTTGTGGAAGGAGAGGTCTCTGTTTGTCTGGGCAAACATGAGTATGTTTGATGTTAATGTACTCCTGATAGTGTTTTATTGGCTTGAGTCTTGGGTGTACTTGCAGAGGAATATAAGAGGGTGGATGTGTTGGAAGTCAAGTACTTGGTGTACTTGATGACAATATGTGGAGTTACTTGGGTTAATAGGGTAAGGGGGATGTGTGACAGTAAGCAGTATATGATAAGAGAGAGTGGACCTGGGTTTGCTAAAATGGTTTGGTCATGTGGAGAGGATGAGTGAAGAGAGACTGCCTAAGGATATACATGTCAGAGGTTGAGGGAGCAAGGAAGAAAGGAAGACTGAGAAGGAGATGGAAGGATGAAGTGAAAGAGGCTTTGAGTTGGGGCCAGAATATATAGGGGTGTGACAAATGTGCATGGGATAAAGAAAATTGGAGTTGTTATTTATACAGAGGGTGACATGCTGTTAGTAGGCTGACCCAGGGCATATGAAGTTGTCAGGGGAAACCATGGAAAGGTTTGTGAGGTTTAACTATGGATTGGGGCTATGGTTTCAGTGCATAATACATGAAATCTATAGAATGGATGTGAGCAAGTGAAGCCATTTTTCTAGTGCTGCCTCATTAATGCAAGAAATGACAAGTATGAAACTTAAAGATTTTCATTTAGATTCTAAGTGTCTGCCCATCTGATACATCTATTGGCTGTTGTTAGTATATAGACTTTAGAAAGTAAGGTAATTAGTTGAGTTTATTACCAATGATTTTCATTTTGAATATTACATTTATCATTGCCAGATACATGGGAATGGAGTGTACATTAGAAAGAGGATTTTCTCTTAATGAAACTGCAATTGCACGTGATCTCCGCCACGAACGGTATGATGAAGTAGCTATCAAGTACCAGCACGAACCATCTTTTTTACGTTATCGTGCGTCGCTCAAGCATTTTATTCCTGTCAGGAGAACACCCAAGTAATATTTTAAAGAATGATTGTGTAATAGACATACAAATGTTCTGGATATATTTCAAGATTTTTATCTGAGTGAAGCATTATTTAGCAGATATGATGAATAATTATAACATCTATGACTTTATATGGCACTCTTTTGATTATGAATTTAAGTAATACTATGGAGATTATGTTTCTCTTAAAAGTCATGAGAGATATTCAACTACAGTTCTTCATGTGGTGGTATATAGGTAATTTGTTTACTCTGTTTGCTCATCAGTCTTGACTCTTCTCTTTATTGTTTTTTCTTCATCTCAAAGCTTTTTTTTATGCATATCTCAACCATGTGAAAAATTGCTCGTTCTGAATTCTTTATATTTTTTCAGAGAAAATGATGAAATGCCCGTTGATAAAGCTGGTTTATACAGCTTCACCACCCTTTCATGGATTACAAGTCTTATGTGGAAGGCTTATAAGACAGGTCTTAAAGAAGAAGATGTTCCTATCTGCTCAAAATATGATATGTGTGACTACAATACTGACAGGTAACACATGACTTTTTTGCAGATAGTGATTCTATTTTTCAAACACAAAATGGTTGGATATGTGTTGTAACAAGTGTGTTAGAAAATAGGATTGATAATTAAGGGATTATGTTTGCAGAAGACACAAATTTTAGATTTTATATTGAGATTTTCCATATTTACCAGTCATAGGCAGGAGTGCAGGTTAATTAGCATTGTTTAGTGTGATATGAACACACTTCCCTACTGATTATTTAGTGTTACATTGTCATACTTAAGACTGAACTTTTCTGATACACAGGGCATGTTAGTGACTCAGTATGAAAATTTTTATACATTAAGAGCTGGAGAGATATGAGTCTAATGGAGCCTTAAAGTATCTTAGTGTATTTTTTTCTCTTTGGTTATAGGAACGATGTTTTTTGTATTAATAATTATCGAAAAGTGTAGATATTAAGTACAGTATGTATTTGGCTTTTTGCAGATTGGAAGTATTGTGGAATGAAGAGATGAGAAGGAGTGGGAAAGATAATGCATCCTTACAACGTGTTGTTTGGCAGTTTTTAAGAACTCGGCTTCTTTTATCTTTCTTAATTTTCCTTGTTTCTCTCATATTGGGCTTCATTGGACCAGTAAGTTACTAAGACTTTAATGATTAGTAGTCATTTAGTCTATCTCTCTAATGATAGTTAAGAAGACTTTCATGATTGATAAAGAGATAGAATATCTTTAATGATACCCATGAAGCTTTCCACCAGAAATGGAAAGTTAGTCTACCTTCTCATGTCTTCTCCAATAACTATGACCTGGCTTATTTCAAGAGACATGTTTTTCACTTTCTCAAAAATTTGTAAATACTTTCTCCATGTCTGTTTTTCCACCTTTCTCAGTTATCTCTATATTTCAATTAGGGCCTGGCCTTGATATGGACTTTTGTCCATGAATGGAGCCTTCAGCATAAAAAAAAAAGAGAAAAAATGTTTAATGATATGCAGGTAGTTTCCTGCCTCATTAAACATTTGGTAGCTTATGACAGCTTCCCTAAAGATTTTAGTTTTGTGCATCTCCGTAGGTATTTGTATCAGACACCCATTAGTCGTGCTTAAAATGTTACTAAAATGTTTTGCATTTTACTTAGATATAATGATATCACATAGTGTGTATTTTCCATAAAAGGAAGTTAGACAACTGAAATGTGAGAAGAATGATTTTTTCCTCTGCAGATTAAGTCAAACCAGTACTTAGACTGGTGCATAAGAGAAAGGCAAACTGATTGAGTGCGAGTGTAATTACATATTCTGACTGTATGGGAAGGAAGTTTTATACCCAATGGGGTCCCATGTTTTGAAGATTCTCTATTATTAGATAGCCCATCAAACTTATTTGTAATGTCTGCATACATAAGTTTAAGAAGTGTCCACATTTACGCACAGATTAACCATATAGGGTGTGCAGAAAATTTTTCATACTTAGGAACTTTCACTGTAATTATAATGAATATACACTCTGATCTGCTTAGCAGTGAAAGCTCATGGAGTTCATTATGATTACAGCTTTTTATGAGGCATGCAAATGAAAGAGCAAATTGGAGGGATGTGGTATATGGGGGATGAACATGCTGTCAGTGGGCTGAACCACGACATATGATATGGTCAGGGAAAACAACAGAAAGATTTGCAGGGCCTTTTTGTGGATAATGGCCTTTAATTTATATATTTTTACTTATACTTACCCTTGGACAAGTTTCTACAAAAGAGTCCTGGTGTTGCACAAGACCTTTCTAGATGCTCCTGCAGCCCAAGGTACACCACTGGTACAGCATCACCAAAGGTGACTTTTCACTTGTGGTGTAACATTAAGCAGGCAGAGTCCAGTAGCACTGGGACTATGGTTTTGGTGCATTTTACATGACAGGTAGAGAGTGAATTTTAGTGGATGAGGCCATTTCTTTGTCTTTTCCTTACACTGTCTTGCTAATGTGGGTATTAGCAAACATTTATGAAGAAAAAAGGAAAATATATGTGTAGAAATGAGTAGATAGATAGGTGTACATACAAGTAAATGAGACTATTTCTTTTTATGTTCCTGGCACTGCCATGCTGATGTGGGAAATGGCAAACAAGTATAAAAAAGAAAACATATTATATATATATAAATGTATCATCCTTTTGAAAAGTACAACAGCTGGTGCCTGATTCTGTTGTTTGAAAGTTTGACAAACTTGCATATTTTCTCAGCAAATAATTTAAAGATTTTTTTTATGTATTTAATGATTTGGAAATATTCAGTTATAGACACATTTAGAATAGATTTTGTATTCTGCACACATGAGTGGTGAAAATAGCTTTTAAGGGATAAGTACAGAAAATAGAATTGTATTTGTTACTGGAATTTTTTTTTTTATCAGAAACTAAATATGAATTTTTTCCAACAGACTGTATTTATGCGTTTATTAATTAGCTGGCTGTCAACTGATGAACCTTTAACTACTGGGGTGGTATGGAGTGTGGGTCTACTTGTTACAGAGTTCACACGCATCATTCTCTTCTGTCTTGTATGGTGTGTCAACTATCGGTAGGAAAGCATGGATTGCTTGTTTTTCTTCAAGTTATTTGCATAGATGTTGTGAATGAGAGTACGTTCAAAATAATGATAATACATTTCTTTAAGTGTTTTGCATGAGATCCTTTGAAAATTTTTGCTTAATGTATATAATAGACCTGATGTATTTATTCTTTTAACTCATGCTCTATGTTCATTGCGTTGAAAAATGTTTTTATTTATCTTAGGAATGGCATCCGATTGAGAGCTGCATGCCTTGGACTGATGTATAGGAAGCTAATGAGAATGTCAAATCTAGGAAACAAGAGTATTGGAGAGGTAAGTGTTCTAATGTCCCGTTTAGCAATGGTTTCATCTTGATATCTGGAGAAAGTCATACTACCTTTCATAAATCTTTGTGCTTGCAGAAAAAGTATGTGTATGGTTATAATGATAATTTCTTTTTTTTTATATCTGCTCACCTTTTATTGCCTGATAATCTCCTCAAGAAAAGTAATAGTAACCTAAATTCATAATCTATATAGATAGAAATATGTAAGCTGTGTTTGATTTACTTAAGGACGTGAACTAATGTTTGATTTACTTATTTCAGGTTATAAACCTTTTTGCCAATGATGCGCAGCGCATATATGATTATGTGGTAATCGGTCCATTGATTATTGGTGGTCCTGTAGTAGCAGTTGGTGGTGTGATCTACATTCTTTGGCTTTTAGGACCATGGGCATTATTTGGCATGGTCACTTTCCTCCTCTTCTACCCATTCCAGGTATTAGTTCTTTTATATATGTTGAGCTGATATGTTTAAATTGCTTTTACTAGATAGCCACTATTATTTGTTAAGAGCATAATTTCTAAATTTTCATGCTGGCTTAGGGAGTAATGTTTACACAAAAACTCCAGGTATCTGAATCATTAAACATCTGATAATCAGTTAACCAAGGCATTCAAATTGTGGACCTATCTTCTTTCATCTGAACATCATAAGTCAGATTTATCAATCCAGAGTTCATGTTTAGAATAGCAAATACCGGCTCATGTATGATTACCTTTTACCCTTACCACCTCACCCATGTGTCTGCCTACACACCATCTAGTTGCCCACCAGTCCACTCAGACCCTCTTCCTCTGTTGAAACATATGATATTGATGCTGAGATGTAAATCATTGTTTTGTATTACAATAAGAGAATGACCCAAAAAGGCCTGGTTGTGGAGATAGATTTTATTTATGAGAATTTAAGGAAGATGGAGAATAAATGAATTGAAAATAGGACTTAGTTATTGAGAAAGGAGTCTTCAGAGTTTTTAAAGATAATGTTCTTTAGGGGTTTGATTAAATGGAAGAAGTAGATGGTAAGAAGGATTTAAGGGTGTATATTGATGAGTTAAAAAAAGAGACAAGTGAAGATGTAGATTGAGATGTAGTATTTTGGTGACCAATATGTTAGTACTGGATGTGTTAGTGAAGATCTGTAAGGATTTAGAATTGTGGAAGATGTAAGGAAACTATTTTTTAAAAACGTATTCTTGTAGACTGAAGGCTTCTGTGTCTTGGAATTTTGTGCTCCATTGATTTCTTATGTTTTTTATTTTCCAGTATGTTATGTCACACCTAACGGGCTATTTCCGTCGTCGTACAGTTGCTGTGACTGATGAGAGAGTTCGCATGATGAATGAGCTTCTCTCATGTGTGAAACTTATAAAGATGTATGCATGGGAGAAGAGCTTTGCTACTACGATAGCAGGTATTGTGACATGATAGTAAAACTGTAAAGAGACAGGTTTTTACTTTCTATTTACCAGTATCATGCTCTGTTTTCATTACATAAAAGAGCAGGGTTAGCTGTGTGTGACTTTCAAGCTCCACAGCTCCTCGTTGCCA
This sequence comes from Panulirus argus, assembly GCA_038088735.1. Lineage (NCBI taxonomy): Eukaryota > Metazoa > Arthropoda > Malacostraca > Decapoda > Palinuridae > Panulirus > Panulirus argus. Next base: position 16,978 of record JAYMFT010399570.1, on the reverse strand, counting down.
TCCATTCTTTCAAACACATATTTTTGTAGTAGGTCCTTTTATGTTGTTCTGCCTCCTCAAACACCCTGTTCTAGTTGTCTTCCTGAGATTCATTATTCATTGCTGGCCAGCTTGCATCATTGTTTTGAAGTTCCCATGTCCTTTTGATATGCTGTTCATTACATTATCAGCTTTTTTATTATCAGTGCCATATCAACTTGAATATCTCTCCTATTGCTTGATAAAATTTCTCTTAGAGAATCATTGGCAACTGGTTTTCTTTATTATGATCATCTTATTGGTAAACATTAGAGTAAGCTGCACTGCAAACGACTTATCCAAACCCAGACACCTTATTGTCCATCATTATATTATCATTGTCTCCCTCCCCTAGTTTCGTGGGGTGGCTCTAGTACATCTAGCTTCTCAAATCACTCATGCACATCGTAAACCCATGCTCAGTGTATTTAAGTGAAACATTTTATAGTAACATTGTAAGGTAACATGGAATGGGTGGTAAAATCTAGTTGTAAAAAAACTAGCTTAAGGAAGGGATTTTGTCATTAAATACTTGGCTGTGCAATTTTTTTTGTAAAGACAGGCTTAATTTTTTTGTTACTTTTTACTTTAGTAATGGCACTTTTTTACTTGTTATCTTATGATTCATAAGATTTGTATGAGACAGCATTGGCTAGGTCTCTTTTTTTAAACCTTCCACATAGCTTTATTCCATGTTCAAGAGGGTAAGATCAAACTTTTTAATAAGAGTCTACCATATTAAAAAAGGAATTTTTTTTTTATGTTGAAGGCTCCAGTCATGGATGAAAATGATTGTTTTTAATTGTATTGAATAATATTGTTAATTAAACTGCTTTACTAAGAGATATTATGTCTACCTCTTCACCCCATCCTCATCTGCTTTTTTGTCTTTTTTAGGTGAATTACTACTCTTCTCACCTCTGTAATGTCTCATTCTTCCTGGGACCTCTTCTTCAATCTCCAGGCTTCAGGACCCACTAAAGCAACATTATTTAACTATTGTTTTTCAGGTCACTATGTTTTATTGCCTTTAGCAGTACATTCCAGTGATATGAGTACTTCAAAACAGTGTAAAATATCATAGTGGAACTTTTCAGAGATTCGTTGTCGTGAGAGGCGATTATTGGAAAAGTCAGCATATGTGCAGAGTATTAGTTTAGCCATGGCTCCCACCGTTCCTATAATTGCTGCCATTGTCACTTTCTTGGCTCATATTGGTGCTGGGAATAATCTCACTGCTGCTCAGGTAATGTATTTTTTTATGTTATTTTTATTCTTTTATTACTGTAAGAAAATTATTCATACTCCACCCTGCATTATTTGCAGGGGTTAGATTATGTACAAGTGTCTTGCATTTTATCTTTCAGTTATTATTGTTTCCTCTGTTCACATTCATTTGTCTGTTTCTGAAACTATTCATCATCATTTAGTTACCATTTCCACATCTTTTCTTACTCTCACACTAATGCTTTTTACATGTTTATTTTTATTACCTTACTTGTCCAAATTCTCTTCATTTTATATATATCTAATCTATTCTGTCTATGTCTCTGATGCTTGTTCCCATCTAGGACTACCTTAAGGGGATGGTCTTACTTTGAAGAATTTGTGTGATAAAGAGAGGGATTAGTATGTGGCATGTATGGATCAGAAGACAACATATGATAGGTTTGACAGAAGTGCTTTAAGGAAGTTGCTATGAATATATGATGTGGGAGGAAAGTTAATGAAAAGATCAAGGAGTTTTTACTGAGAGAGTAAGGCACTTGTGCAAATAGGAAGGGAGGAAAGTTAAGTTCCAGGTGAAGGTGGTTCTGTATTGTTGTATGATGTCACCATGGTTTTTTTAATTTGTTTATGGATGGTTGTAGTGAGGGAGGTAAATGCAAGGGCCTTGGACAGAGTGATAGGTCTGCATTCTATTGGGATTGGGAGGGCCCTAGAGGTTAGTCAGTTACTGTTTGCAGATTACTTGGCTGTAATATCAGATTGAAGTGAGAAAGAGCAGAAGTTGGTCTTTGAGTTTGGGATAGTGTGTGAAAAAAGGTTGTTGTAAGTTAATGTAAGTAGAAATAAGGTTATGACATTAAACATGGGAGAGAGACAGGTTGATTTAAGTGAGTTTAAATGGAGAGAACATCAGGAATGTGGATTGTTTTAGACATCTGGTAGTGGACATGGCAGCAATTGAAACCATGGGAACTGAAGTGAAATTGTAAGTCAGGAAAATATTAGGGAGGGAACAAAGGTTGTATAAGACAATTGTTTATTGCAGTGCTGTATTCTATTCTATTTGTATAATCTATCTCTGATGCTCTTTCCAACTAGAACTCCCTCAGGGGAGTGGCCAGGGCAATAGAGTCTCCCTAACTAGTGAAAGTCTAGTGCTTCTTCTCAGCCTTTAGTCTCACCCTTAACAGGCCACTGGCAGTGGGCAACTTTAGTGGTTATGTAAGTGATTATATTTCAGTATCTTAACCATTTTATGCTTAATACATTGATGATAAGAAGAATCATTAATGAAGGAGAAACCCTTTCCTTTTCTTTCATACTTGCTCACTGTTTCCCATGTTAGTGAGGTAGCATCAGGAACAGACAATTGGGCTTTAAAAGAAAATCCTAACCTGGCTCCTTCCTTTGTATCTTCTATTGAAAGGTAAAAATACAGAAGGAGAGGATTTTCGGTCTCCCACCAACACCCCTTGTAGTTCCCTTTGACATGCAGATGCATGGGCAATAGTCTTCCTCCCCTATCATAAGGGATGAAGTAAAAATATCAGAATATATCATACATCTTTGTATTCCCAACTATCACTATTCAGAACAAGACATAATTGAAGGAACTGCTGTCAGTGAAAAAGCTGACATTTTTAAAGACTGGATATTTAGGATGAGTCTGGAAATGTGCTAGGGAAAGAAGTGACCATGGAATGGATTTAGGCCAATATTTTAAGATATCCAAAAGTTGCTGTTATAGCTTGTAATGAAACAAGCCCATAATGAGTAGAAAAATTGTTGTTTAGAGGCTGAATTCCTTATCATTGATATACCAATGTTGGTAGGATATGAGTTATCAGAAACAAGCAGAAAGCCCATTTACTATAACAGCAATTAAAGAAGGGCATTACGTACCTAATATTGTCCAAGAAAGTTGAGTGATTATCAATATTTGTTATGTATCTCTCATGTATGTGAACTTTTATAAAAAGAATTAAGTTGTTTTGATGTAATGATTAATGTTTACTCTACAAAACATAAATGAATTACAGAAATATCAGTTTTGTAGAATTAATTCAAAACTGCACATTGATTAGGAAATTAACAAAAGTAAAATAAGATGGCAAAAAGAAGCAGGGGCATTAGAATGACTGTTGCATTTATGGACACAGTAAATGGTATAATGAGCAGCAGAGTACAAAATATGAATGCGTATAACATAATTTTCTTATTCTTATGATTACTGTGTTATAATGATAGTTTGGGTATGTATTGCAATTGTGATGCATTATAAACGGTAAATACCATGATTCAGTGATGCATCATTGCAGTTGGTCTCTCTCTTCTGTCCATGGATAGCAAAAATTAGCTGCTGATTTTGAGAATAATGCTCACATTAACTGCTTTAATATTGTGATATGATATGTTGGCGAAATACAGTGATACATGTAGAGCATATGGAAATCAGTGCAGTCAGCTAATACAGTGATGCAAGCAGAATGTACAAGAATCAGAACAATGTGAAATCACAGATTCTGAAGCCAGCTTAAGTGTTATATTTATTACAAGAATTAGTTGCAAAGGTAAACAGATCTGAAATAGACCTGTTGTCAGGCACCCTACACAAATCAGTGCAGAACATTAGGGGTCTTGATGATAATGAGATTGTACAGGGTGAGAATGTTGTGTATGCAATTCCGATGTATTTGTTTGTACAGCCATTTTTATAACTATTTTTAAGTGATTTTTGCTCAGTTGATTTATTGGTGGATTACAAGATTTACTGGGTACCATCAGCATCAGGTAAGTAAAGTCCCCTTTAACTTAAGAATGCCTTTTCATGGGGTATTTAGACATCCATAAGTCCTGAGTTAGATATAATGTGCATGAGAAAAGATTATTGTCTTTTACTATTGGGATAGATCTTCATTGATTACATAAATATATATAATCCTTTTATATATGCTCATTTCAGACGTATTCACTTCTAATGGTATTCAACACTGTCGTAAGAAATGGCTTCTCATACTCATCATCTACTTTGCTTTTAGAACAAGGAAGAATCTCTGTCATTCGTGTTCAGGTTAGCCACAGCAGCAAGCTCCTCTGTCATTGAAGTATATCTTTAATTTCCACTGATTTATGTGGCAGTTAAAAAGTGTGATATTATTAAAACTTAAAACTAGAGCATGTTTTCTCTTGTTTAGGTATCAGTTTCGAATTGATTGGTTGTGTGTGTGTTTGTGATTACTATATTTGTATTACAGGAAGAGACATTTGTGCTCTTATTGCCCCATCTTTGAATATTGTATATATACCTCATATTAACTTCATGATTGATTTTGCAACCCTGGGACCCCTTTTAGGGGCTTTCAACAGCTTTGAGACTGTGCCCCATGTGGGAACAGGTTAAGGTAGGGTGGCAAGAGTCTCAGTGATGTTGCACTCATTCTTGTCCGTTCTGATGATGTAGCGTGAGTGCATATGCCATCCTGTTAAAGGTGCTCTCACTTGTAAGCAGTGTCCAGGAGCACATAAACCTCGTATACAGCTATTCTGCATGCGGTGAAGATGTTATTTTCCGGCAAAACCTTTCATTGTACAAAATGTCTTTATATGGGTAATATAAACCCATTATATGATAGGGGTTATGCTCCTGTAGTTATCTGTATCAATATCGTAAGTATGAAATATAAATAACTAAGTCAAGGAATTGCTTACCACATATTTACATCTATTAATTTAGAAGACATGTAATGAAAATATACCAGAAAATGTGATGTGGGGCCTTGAGGCAGTGGTGGAGTGGGATGATATGTAGTAAGTGTCACTTGAAGGGAAAGGGAAGGAAATTAGGATTGTTTAAGTCACCCCCTGAATTATGTGATTCAGCAAGTAAGATAGTTGTTAGAAAAGATGTCAAATTTCAGGAAAGTGTCTGAGCAGTGGTTAGCTAGAACAAGCCAAACCATGAAATTGCCAATGTTAACATAATGCAAAAGTTTGAAAAATTGTAAGACTGGAAAGTCTGAGGGATAAGGCCCCATGAATGTAGAATTCGTTCCTCATGCTTCTCAGATAGTTAAGACTAGGGAATTAGACAGGCTGAGAAAAAGACCAACGGAAGCCAGACAGACAGAGGGCTAGAAAAACAGATAAAAGAAAATATTATCAACCTAATAGTTGAGGTCGTTCAGGCCCAATCCCTCTGCCTACTTGACACACACATTGTGTGTATTTACCTATTTGTAAGATATAGGGAGGGAGATCTATACTAGTGGGGCCCCATCTCTTGAAGATTTTACACCATTTAGTAGCCTTTTAAATGTTGGTAAACTAGTGGTATTCACCATTTTATTATATAGTCTAGTCTAACAATCTACCACATTTACTCTCAAGCATTTCTTCATTACAACCTTATTAACCAGCTTCTTATCTAGCTTCGTGTCATGGCCTCTGGTAACCCTGCTATTGCTCTTCATAAAGAACTGTTCACTTTTTGGTATCCTACTTATGCAGAAACTTACCTCAAAAAGAACTGTACACTTTTAGGTGTCCAACTGATATAGAAGTGAGGAAAAAACCTCAACAGATTATGAGGTTTTGTGAGAAACTAGTGAGGAACAAACTTCAAAACATTATGAGGATGTATGATCATCCAGTGAGTAAAAAACCTAAATACATTATGAAAGGCGGTTATTAAGTTCCCCCGCACTCCTCTGAGATGGGCAAATCTTTAACTCTCAGCATATTATTGTAGCTCAGCTCTTAATTAAGTGCCATCTTAGTTGCTCTTCTGTGGACTGTCTCAATTACATCATTTTGCTTCTTCAGGTGTATTGCCCAGACTTAAGAGTCATAAACCAGTTTTGATCTACTTTATGTTGTGAGTATTTCCCTGTCCACATGCTTGAACATGATTCTGATACTTACCAACAGACAATTTGCTTTCTTCACAGTCCTCCTGATGTACAGCTAAGGTGATAGATTAAGCACAAAGTTGACAACACGGTCTCTTTCATGCGTAGATTCCTGTTGTTTGCTGTTTTTGTGGTTGCTGGTTTGGATTTATCAGGAATCAGTTCACTTTTTTTGTCTTGTTACAGATTCTTTCTTCACTCTGTTTCACCATGCTTCCAAATAATTGCCTTTCTTGTCAATCTATCACCTTGTTTTTGTTAGTGTATGAACTGTAGATGGCTTGAAATAATTAGGATGGTGGCTGGCATAACCTCCAACTCAGTTGGTGTTGCATACAATCTTCTCATTGAACCCTGCCTTGATATATCATTTAATTTGCTATTGTTCTATGAATGTATACATCTGAAATACCCATGGGGCCCACTATGTGTATTTAATTCCCCATTACATGTAAGATATGTGTTTCTGCAGAGTAGTAGTAAGAAAAACCTCCACTCTCTTGATCCCTGTTGCTCTTGCAGCTGCACCACTACCATGTTTGTGTATAATTACCTTTTTGTAATTTCTTGTCTGTATTGTATGGGGAGGGTATTGCACTCCTGGAGCTCGATCTCTTGAACCATGTCTACTATCATATAACTCTTGCATGATTTCCACATTTAGTATTTCCTTATTCAATGTATTCCTTTTATCCACGATTTTTATATTTTAAAAGTACATCTTTGCATTCCCTCCGACAAGTTTCTTCTTTAATTTTATGCTATAGTCTCTGGATTTTCTTTCATTGCAACTTTTGAAAAACAGGTCTCCACCATCAAAGTAATTTAAAAAGTTGTGATCAGATCACCCCTTACTCTTCTCTCATCCATAGTGGGCAAATTTAATGCCCCTAGCCTTTCCTAACTCAACTGGCTTAATTTTGGTATCATCCCTGTTGCTTTTCTCTGAACTTTCTTTCTTTGTCCTTTTAGTGTGGTAACAGAACTTGAGAAGCATATTCTAGTTTTGGCCTAATGTAGGACTTGAACAGCTCACTGAATATTTCCCCTTCCACATACTTGAATGCTATTCTGATAGTTGCAAGCAGACAGTTTGTCTTCGTTACCATTCTTGCAATGTAGGACTATGGCAAATGATTAGGGATGATGTCGACTCTGAACTCCCTCTCACACAGAGATTTCTGCTGTTCATTTCCCTCTAGATGATATTCATATCAAAGCCCTCTTTCACCTTGTCTCATCCTTGGTATTTTGCATCTATTTAGGATGAATTTTATCAACCATGGATCAAACCAACATTGTAGTTTAATTTGTTACCCTTGTAAACTAATCCAATCTTCCTTGCTTTTTACTTCCCTCATGACCTGGGCATCTTTAGCAAACATGTTCAGGAAGGAGTCCAGTCCTTTTGGAAGATTAATGGTTCCAGGGAGAACCCTTCAGCATGCCACTGGTACCCTCATCCCATTTTGAGGAGGCTTCTCTGACATACATCCATTGTTCCCTTCCACAAGATAATCTTGTCTCCTTTGAAGGAGTCTACCACTTTTCCCTGCATGCATATCCATTTGTTTTACACAGCCTCCTATGTAATACAGTGACACGTGCTATTTGGCATATCAAGTTACAGACAGTTCAACCAACCTTCTCATTTTTATAGAGGTTATACAGGTGTTACCAGACTCTGCCTTCTTGAGACCACTCTGAGATTGAAAACTCACCTTTATTGAGGCTGTATTATTGGAATTTCAGTCTCATCAAAGAACTTCTTGCTCCAAAGGAATCTACATATCCCTTCTACTAGAAGTACCACAACCATGGGCTACAGAAATCTTTGGGAAGGTCCTAGGTAACATCAGGACTCTTTCATAGAAATTAGTCATGGGATAATTATTCATAATGAAATTAGAGTGTATACATCTCAAAAGTGGAAGGAACAAAGAAAAGGGGGAAACTGAGGAGGTGGAGAGATGATGTGAAAGGTGCTTTGAAGGCTTGGGGCTTGAACTTCCAGTAGGGTGCGAGACATGTTGGGGATACAGCGAAGTGAAACAGTGTGTTACAGGGTATGATTTGATGTCAATTGACTGAACCAGAGTATATGAAATGGTCAAGGTAAGCCATGGAAAGATTTGTTGGGCCTGATTGTTGAAAGAGGGCTATGGTTTTTGTGCATTATGCATGAGAGCTTGAGAGTGGATGCAAGGGAATGAGGCCATTTTCTCATCTGTATCTGGCACTACCTTTCTAATGTAGGAAATGGCAAACATGTATGAAAAAAGATAGATATTTTTCAGTAAAGTTTTTCAGAACCCAGATTCTATCCAAAATGAGATGGTTGAATTCAGGAATTTCTCCAGAACACCACCCTTTATGTCCAGCTTGGACTGTTAAAGATTTCCTTGGTTTCACAAAATTTTTCTTCAGGAGAACATCAGTTTGTTCAAGCTCAATTAAACCTTTAACAGTAAAGAACATATCCTGTTGGATCAAAAAGTTGGTTATAATTTCACAGTTGAGACTGTCTGCTAAATTCCACGTGTAAGGATTGTAACTTCTTTCTTGCTTTCTAAGGACACTTTTCCTTGGATGAGATTAGCAAATGGAGTCTGTGACATACACCAGTTACCTTTGGTCAGTGATAAATGTTTTGATCTGGTTAACAATTCACGTGTGGCTTTAGGTATACCACTCTCAGAAGAGGATGATCTGAACAAAGCCCAAATTGTCATAAAAAGTAGGTTCTCTCTTTAGTTGTTTGTTAGGTTTTCTTAAATCCCTCTTCCTTCATGTGGGTATGTTTTCAGATGCTCTTTGGGCTGTGTTTGTAGGTGGGAAATGTAGGTTTAGAAGGATGAAAAAATATTTCTCTTGTAGGCAGTACCCTTCGAGTATTCAGTCATTTTCCCATTCCTTTCTGCCAGTCTTCTTACCTTTTCAGAAAAACTTTGATATTTAATGTTAACAAGTCAGAGATACAGACACCAGCAGTCAGTGAATGAATGAGAATGGCTGGCTGCTTAGAACTGCAGTACCGCTTATCCAAGCTGTGACACCTTAGACCTGAGCAGGTTAATGTATGGTTGCTGAATCCCTGTGAATGACCTCATGCCAGCTTTATATATCTTATAATAGTTGAAGGGGGTGACTTCATGAATGAACCTCATTCTGGAAAGTTCAATTGTGTTTTAACCCTACATTGAGCAAGTGCTTTCAAAGAAGTTCTTAGGTTTCTGCCTACAGTAGAGAAATGGTTTTGCAACCTTTAAAGATATAAGAATTTTTTGTTTTCAAAATATGCTTTTTCATTTTATATATTTAAATAATTTGTTTTAACCATTAATCTCAGGTATGGTCGTATTTTGGGTTAGCTGAGAAGTTACACATAAATGCGGATATATCACTTTTGGTGTGCTGCACATTCGAGAGGGACAAGTCTCTTTGAAAAGATGTAAGGCACATTGATTTCAATATTTTCATTACAGTGATCTTATTGCTTTTCTGATGTATTATTATTTTTCTGGGTTTAAGTACATTTTTGTGGCACAATAATACCTTGTGATTATGAAAGGTATGTGTGTTTAGTATGCTTATCTTATATTTTAATGATGTAATGATATTTGTGTACATGCCTTGATTTGTATGTACTGTGATACTTATGTACATACCCCTGCCTTTGATCCCCTTTCATAAAGCTCCTGCAGCACTCAGGAAACCAGCCACATCTACCAGCCAGGACCATAGGTCAAGAAATGTAGTGATATGTATTTATCTTGGCAGAGTGAGTCAGGTTGAGGAGTTGTTCATCATTCTCAGTGTGGAAATTGCATTTTGGGCTTGAGGTATCTCATGGTTTGTTGAATTTATGTTTGTAATGTTGAAGACTTGGGTGATGTTCGGAGTGTAGATAAGAAAATGATGCATGAATGTCTGGGGAGTGTAGTTTCAGATAGATTTATGTCTGATGGAATGAAGTTTATATACTTTGGTTAGTACAATGATTGTTTAGTGTCCTCCGAGGTATTGCAGTGTGAATGATTTGCCAAACCCCTCAGCTCCATCATTAGTACTTCTTGCAAACAATCAAGATAAGCCCTGATGACTGGGAAACTACATGAGTGTCCCCAGTGCTACAGTCAAGGAGCCCAGTCGCCCAGTGATTTTTTACCTATTGCCATCATCAAAGTCCCTGGCCTACTCTGTGAAAGTTTTATGTTTAAATGGTTTTACACAAACATTGCTAGCTTCATAGACTTTCACCAATTGGGTTAAGTGAAGATCTCTTCTGCTACCTCATTGTCTCATAAATTTTCTGAGCACTGTCTTCTACAACCAAGAAAATACATGGCATCTGTTGCTCTCACCTATATTAATTTCAACGATTTTGACCTTATGAACCATAACACAATCATCAACAAGCATATACCTTAGGCTGGTGTGAAGTTACTTATCTTGGCTTGTAGACTTCTTTGGTGATTGTTGATAAGCTGTATGCTTCTGGGGAGCCATGTCCAACAACCAAGTAGCACTCTTTAAAGATCTTGGATGAATATTACATAGCAAAGTCTTTGTTTGTGTATCCAGACTTTTTAAGCCTTTATCAGCAAGGAACATTTCTTTTAAAATCAAGAAGTTGGTATCTTTTTCTCGTCCAGGGCTGTCTTCTGAAGCCCATTATGTACAAAAAGTGGCTTCTCACTTGGCTTTCCTGGGAAACCTTGACTGGATGGGATAAGAAAATAGTTAGAGGAATTCGATAAACCTCTTTGTTCATCAGTACCTCTGTGTAAATCTGGTTGGCCTCCCATCTGTTCCTTAGGATATGCCACCTTCAGAAGAGGACAGTATAGAGTGAGGGTTGTTCTGTCATCAAGAGTAGGCCCATTTTTAAGTTTTCTTCAGGTTTCTTGTGTTTTAAGTTTAACCTGATTCCTGTGGGTATGCTCTCAGATGCTCATGGGGCTTGTTTTTAGATGAAACATATTGGTCTTGAAGGATGAAAAACCATTTTTGAACTGTAAGCAGAGCCCTATGAGCATCAGTTTATTTTTCTATCCTATCTTCTCCCTCTTTTCTTTTTGAAAAGTTCTTTGTTAACTCTTTACAGTAATCAGCTGAAGACACAGGTTTCAGTGGTCAGTAAATGGTGTCATGGCTGGTCACCTTGAACTTTGTGATGCCTTAATTTTTGTATGGTTCAACTTTGTGATGCCTTATTTTTTGTATGGTTCTGTAATTGATGCATGTGAGCAAGCATCTGTAAGCTTCATAACTATTGAAATTATGGAAGAAAGTGAATCTACATGGATTCACCCAATTTAGGGGATGTGCAGTGATGAAGGTTTCCCCTCACCAAGTATACTCTCAGATGCTCCAAGGGTTCTGTCTTTGGCTGAGAAATGGTTTTTTCATCCTTCAAAACCTATGTATCTTACCAAACTGTAGAAGAGGTTGCTCATTAGTCATTGTTAATTGGAATTATTCTCCTTTATTTCCAAGATATTGTCCACTTCATCTCTTGTTATGCATCATGTATGCAGTATGCTGAATCAGGAATATAATCATTCTATAATGTGCATTATCCAAAATGGCAAACCTGGATTCATTTTATGAAGTTTCATGGCACAAGAATTTTGGGTTTTTATTTGTTGATACAATTGTGAAATCTTTTGTCAAAATACATATTTTATAAAGAAAATATTTTTATGAAGAAATATAGTTACTTTTTTGTCAGCTTCTTTTCAGGTAACATGCAGTCTGCCCTGTGATTCTGTTATCTTTTTCTAAAAGTTTGTTTTATTTAAGTTTATCATTGCTATATTGAAGAGGTATGCAAATTGTTCAGCTTATGTCATAACATTTTCTTTTCTAGGGTATGACAGTGATTTCGTATCTCTTGGGAAATGCTCGTTCTTCACTCAATATCCTGAGATTTTCAATTAGAGCCATTGTTGAAGGTGGTGATTCCTTAAAAAGGATTAAGGTGACCAGATGTTGTGTAATATTAGCATGCTGTTATTCTTTTTCTCTTGCCTTAAGTTGCTCTTGAACCAGCTTAATATTTTGTATGCATTATTAGTGATACTCTGTCTTAGAGTGGTTTATCTGAGAACTGTAGATACCCTACTAGAAAAAGTAATTACTTTCTTTTAGGCATATAGCTTGATGGGTTTCATGGTACGGGTGCGAGGAATGCTACATTATGTCCCACACTCTGTCCTAGCGGTGATGGAAGGTGGCTATTCCTTGATATGTATTAAGGTTTGTTGACTTGCTTTGCTTCTTACACTCATAACAAGCTTCTTAACTAAAACTAGTAATGGAGACTAATTATTAAAAAATCTGAATCATATCATTTATATTTAATCAAAATGTCTAGAATAGCTTTAGAGTGTAATAATGCTGAATTATTTAAAGAGTTTCTATAAAGATTCAGAAAGTATGTTGCAAAGTTGTTCACATTTGTATAGGGGTGATGAGGAATTATGCAGTTAAACTTAAGTCTGTGCCAGATACGTACATATGAGAAGACTCAGATGGTAAACACATTCATCTCACAGATTAAACCAAACTGAAATTCTGATGATCTTTTGTTGATGAAATTTGGTTTAGTCATATTTCCTAATAAAAGATCGATGCTCTTAGCTAATTGACCTTTTGGGCACCTTTCACACAAAATCACTTTTTTCTATATTTTATTTATATTTTCGTGCCTTTTTAAGGATTCTGAATTATTGTTTTCAGTTTACATTAGTTGTGTTAATAACAATGGTAATCAGGGAAGTTATTTGAAGGTTTAAGCCTTTCAGTGTGCCCAGCCACTTTCATGACTAATTGTAGTTCATTGCAGTGTGTGTCTTGTTCTTGGCTCTGAATCTTTTTGCCCACATTTGAATTCCCTGCTGATGTATGATTCCACAGCATATCCAGAGATGTCACAAGCAACATAACAACACATCTATTAAAAATATCACCTTCACTTAATTGCCATGCATGTACTATCAATTATTTCTCATCTTTCTAGACTGTATGAGTTCAAGCTCTTTCAGCTTCACATGATAATTCAAATGCTCCAGACCATCAGTTTTGTTTGTGAAGTGTTTTCATATTCCTTCCAACTTGTTTTTCTGTACCTATATCATTGGTAACCAAAAAAGTAGCAGTATTATGTTTCGCTTATTATACAAATATTAAACATATTCATCATTAGTGTTCTTTCCCTTGTGAAAGTTCTTAGTGTCATTCCACTTATAATTTTGGGTTGAAAGCACTATTTTGTCAGTGTGCTTCGTGAATTCCAGCTTTTCTTTGACAGAAGCTCCTTAATTTTGGAGATTTTTTTCACTTTCTCTTTCTCTCCCTGTAGCGCCCATGTAGGAAAGTGCTGTTATATTGTTAATCTACCCATGACTTGCATGTTTAGATATATTTTTTTTATTAAACTTCTTAGAATCGCTTCTACCACTTTGTAGGTGGTATCCAAGTCCCTGATTTTACCTGGTTGTTTTCTGAACTCACTTATTCTTTACTTTTACTTATTCTCTTGTCTGCAAAGCATATGACTCTGCATTCCCTTACTTCTTTATATAGGTTTGAAATCATAATTGCAAAAGTTATTGAAACTATACCCAAAAAGCACAGTTTTGTCAGATGTGGTTCCATGTCACTTTTTTTGATCAAGTATCCTTGTTTTTCTTTAAAATATTGTCTCACCACTCAAGAGATAGAGTGAGAGTGTACTCTCCTCAGTTGCTCTATACTTACCCCACGAAAACTTAACACAAAATGACATTTAGTTTCATCTAGTAGTCTTGGCTGGTTTTTTGAGTGCTGTAGGAGTCCCATAATTGGGGATCCTGGTACAGGATGGTAAGGTAAGATTGAGTATATGGCATAGATTTTAGTTTCATGCCTACGACTTTTGCATCCTTTTTAAAAAAAAATGCAGCAGATGCTATCCTTTTACACACTAACCTTTTGCCTTGACCCTTAGAAAAACTGTGGTATCAAAGGAAATTCTTGGCCAAAATATGACAAATTTAGAGGAATGTTCAGACACATAATACAGTAATGTTATCTTTACATACAGTACTGTATTGTATATTCCTTAACTTATTAGCATACTGGCATTTATCATTTCATAATCAGTATTGACAGTGTTAGAGGTACAGTATATCCTGTAAGATAACCTAATAATGTCCTCTTTACATGCACAAATTTATTTATTTATTTTTTTTTTTTAGAATGGTTGAATATCAATATGGATCATCTCATGATCATTATCGAAGTATTGATGTTAAAGACAATTCTTTTGGCACTAATTACAAAAGCTATGAATGCATCCCAAAGTCAATTTGTAACACTGTATTTACTTTCATTAATTCTGAACTTGTCTCTTCAAAGGGAAAATTGACATTTCATTCTGCCGAAGATTTACCACTGACAGTTTTTTGATTGTTGTATTGGGACTGTAAAACAAAACTCCATCCATTTTGACCCAGAACAGATATTTGAGGGAACTCAGGTATAGAAACTAGTATTTGATCACTCATCATGCTAACTACTTTACTGTAACAAATTAAATTGTTTTGTGGTGATGTTAAGATGTAACAAAATATCTGATGAAATACTGTAAAAACTGAATATTTGATTAAGACCCAAATTTATCAGAAAAGTTACTCTCCACCAGTCACATTGCACCCTCACTTTTGCATTATTTCATGCAGGGCTGTTGTTTCTACGTTAACTATGTGTTATGTATTTTGTTACAGATTATTGTATGGGGTTAAAGGGTCGGAATTGGTCATGGATTGTATTCCATTGTCCACCATAATTTTATTAATCATAGTTTTAAGTGGTATGGCAGTTTTACTTTAATAAGTCTATATGAAGGGAAATGGAGTACATTATTACTTATGTATGACTGAAAACCAGAAATTGATGAGGTCAGCTTCAAAAGCAGTAACTTTGAAATTGACAATTATGTATGCTGCAGTTATATTACAAAGATACTATGGAGACAGCTTAATGAATGACTACATGTGGGAACTGCACACACTTGGGGAAAGTTTTGGGATAATTGTTTCTTCTGTAAGATTTTTGATCATATCAAGATTGGTCCCAAGCCAGGGAAACATGTTACTTTTGATCTAAGTACGGGCAATACAAAAGTTCAGTGTCCAGGCTATGCTGAATGATTATATATCCATATGATAATATCAAGCTTTATTCTTGATAAAGGAGGGAACAGTGCAGTTCCAATTTATGATTATTTTTTGGCTAATATTTGGAAACATTCTATAAGTGTAGCAGATGAAGAAATACTGGGACAGAGGGAGTATTAAAATATTTTTACTGCCTTGCTTGAATTACTGTGAAATTATTTAACTTAAAGAGAAAATAAAGAATTTTGTATGATTAGAAAAAGTTCTCTGAATATTTACCAGTTTTTGGACTAAAAGGCATCCTTTGTGTAAACAATTTACATAAAGCACCATATTTTTAAGACATTTGGCAGAGGTTCTTGTTCATATGGGGATTAAAGCCAGTACACTCCTGATACATCATTAAATAGTATTAAGGTTGACATATGTGTACTCCATTTCATATAAGATTGAAAGATGGAACAAGGCTTACTCATTTCAACTGGGCAGGGAATTTGAAATATGTTGGTGTTTGCTCATTTGTTGGAAATTATTCTAGATTTTCATTCCTTTTATTCCTGAAGGACCATGAAGAAGCACCTCTGAGTAATTAGTTATGGTAGCATGTAAGGACCAGGAGAAAGAATCCTCTTGTTTAGAAAGCTAGGTTTTCTAAATGTTGCCTCTTAGTGTGTAGTGTTGGGCTTTTTTTAGTAATTTTAAGTCACTTACTCGTACCTTAGTTTTTAGGGAGCTGGCATGATTTTTCTAACATTAGTCCAGCATATGAAACACTAATGGAGTTTCTCATTTCTTCATTCCAATTGCTAGCTCCACCATTTGGCAGGAATATGCTTGGAAACAGCTCTGTTGTGCTTATAATAAGACAAGCACTGGCGAACATGCAGAATACAGCGAGCTTGTGATTGAACAGTTCATTTGGTTCGTTCATGTGCTCTCAGCTTTTTCATTTCATTCATACATTCTTGGCTTGTTCGGTTCATTCATGCACATTTGGCTTGTTCGGTTTATTCATGTGCATTCGGCTTATTCGGTTTGTCTGAGTGCTTTCAGCTTGTCTGGTTCGTTTGTGCGCATTTGGCTTGTTCATGAGTTCTCAACTTGATCTGTTTGTGTGCTCTCAGGACATTCAATTTGTTTAGACTAAAACATTAAATATTACATACCATCAAATTCAGTTAAATGTAAATGTATTGACTTGGTATATAAAAACAGTCATATTATAACCTTAAATGTATCAAAGCTATCAGGGATATTTGTCAGTTGACCAGACTTCGCAGAGTAAAGGACCAAAGTTGCGCAGGATACTACACACCCTGCTTGGGCATGCTTTTTCTGACTTGGGATGTAGAAAGTATAGTCACCTAATTGTGTTTTGGATCTATCGTCATACATGAGTAGATTACCTTAATTGTATCCACATGATGGGAATAGCTAAGGCTGCCTCTAAGAAACTTGGTATCCTGTTTAGATGTCATAGCCTTTGCTCTTCTGAACAGTTGCCCCACTTATACAAGGGATTGATTCGTCCTTGTATGGAGTACTGCTCCCACATTTGGGGTGGTTCTAGCTCTTGTTTCCCTACTTGACAGAGTTGAGTCGAAAGCGATCTGACTTATAAACTGTCCCAGGCTAACTTCCAAACTTGACCCCCTTGCC
>JAYMFT010399569.1:0-53241 GCA_038088735.1 Panulirus argus | reverse complement strand
TATATATATATATATATATATATATATATATATATATATATATATATATATATATATATATATATATATATTGGAGACTAGTCATAAACAAAGTCCACATCAAGGCTGAGCCTTAATTGACATACAGAGGTTACTGAGAGGGAAAAAGAAGAGACAGGGGAAAGTGGTTTCGAATTTGGAGGAAGTGAAAAAACCTGTCATTTAAAACATGCTAATTCATAGTTAATGGGAAAGACATGAGAGGATAGATAGTTCTAAAGCTTTGAGGTGCAGGGAAAGAAGTGGTGTCTTTCCACTTGTCATGGGTAACAAACAGACTGCTTACTGTATAAGGAATTGTAGGTAAATCACATAAGCAGTCCTAGTTAAAAGACCTTTCACAGTTACAGCACTGATATTTGCTATGTTGAACACAGATCTTAGCATCTTCTGCATTTGTACATGAGTTTAGTGCTACACCAAGTAAATGCTACCGGAGTTGGTACGTTAGGCAAGGATCACTGTACTTATGTAAGGTTGAAAGAGCCTTGTAAATATTGACAGAAATAACTTATGACATATCAGTTGATGACAGTGATTTTGAGACTGAATGTTGTTGGAAAAGCCAAGGAAAGAACAAATACTGTTATATGATTTTAAAGTTTTCATGATGCCCAGAAAGAAAGGTAGAGTATGAATATCACAAATCTTTCACACCATCTCATTGATGTTGTAAGTACAAATCTGATTATCACTGTAGAAATGTAACTGTTTAGTATATTCTTAAAAACTCTAGACCTTAACGATGGCTGTAGGGATTCTACTATGTTCATAACAAACTTAAACCAAGTGTAGCTATTAGTCATGGCTGTTTGCTTACCTGCATAGTCATTCAGTCAAACCACATTACTCTTGTCACTTCCCTGATCAGCTGGGCTGTTTGAGGACCTAACTTGTAGATATGTTATTCTTCAAACCCAGCTTATCAGGTGCATCTAGTAGATATTTGTCCTTGGAGTTCATGAAAATTCTCCAGTGTGCAGGGTCTAGCGTTGATGGAAAGAATTGGTTATTGAGTATATTGAGTTGGGACTGCATTTGAAGAATTTTTCTGTTTCATTGTGCTGATGTTTGATGTTTGTGACTGCAAGGTAACAGTGATTGTTTTAAGTACTTTGTTTTGTGTTTTTTCCAGCTGTTTGCTCATTGACAGCACGTTGTTCCCTATACACAACATTGCTTCAATTCTCTCTAACCCATACACTTTTTGCATTGTCCTGCAAGTTCAGGCCCTGATCACTCAAAGCTTATTTTACTCCATCCTTCTACCTTCTTAGTGTCCCCTTTTTCTTCATTCCTACACTTCCAGCATGTATTCCCACTTAGTCATCCTCATGCTATGTCAAAACTATATTAGCATACCATCTTTGGCAAGATGCTCTCCTTGCTACCATGCACTTCGTATTGTCAAACATTTCATTTCCAGTGCAGTTAACCTGTTCTGTACTTTTAATCAAGGGCCCACATACATACTTATACTTCATTGTTGATTTCATGTAGACTCCCAGGTATTTAAAGTACATCACTTCTTCCATTCTTTTTATTCAAACTCAAACTCCGATTAAACCCTTTCTCCACATTGCGAAACCTAATTTTTTTTTTTTTTTTCAACGTATACTCTTATCTTTCTCCTTTCATATACTCTCCCAAGCTCAGAAACCAACCTCTGCAGTTTTGCATTTGAATCTGCCACCAGCACCATGTCTTCAGCAAACAGTTTTTGCCTTGTTTATTCGTGTGTAATACTTTGCATCTCAGTTCCTAACAATTTTGAGGATAGTTTCTTAAATTTAGTAGTGTCATCTTTTTTAAATATTTAAGTATTTTGTAGATTATAATATGATATCCGATCCTGCAGGGAAGAGATGAAATACTTCAGTCGCATTACCAAAATGACAGGTTCACCAGAAAAGCAGAACATGGTTCTGATGGGGCGCAAGACTTGGGAGAGTATCCCAATGAAGTTCAGGCCTCTTCCAGGCCGTCTTAATGTCATCCTAACGTCACAGGCTAAGTATGACATGTTTATCATGTATTTTCAACTTAATGTCTGTTTATGACAAGTATATTACTAGGTATGTATTGCTGATACATCCTAATTATATGTGTACAAGTTAGTACAGTATTTAATGCCATGATTAACAGTAAGTGTACAATAACAAGACAAGGAGTTATGTGACGTTAATAAGAAATCCTTCAAAACTTCAGTAATATCAGAATTAACATTAAGAGGGAATTCATTGTTTCTTTTCATTAAGATGAAACTAGATAACAATTCTTGTTATCATAGCCATATCTCCTGAGCTCAAAGTTGATATCAACAATTTTACACAGAACTTTCAAATTGTACTCTAATGCTTAATTCTGTACAATAATGTCTGTTGGTGACTTTCATATAAATTTAATTAGAAATTAGAATAATAAGCATTTAATGTAAGCATTTGATTTTTGCTACAGGGGTGACAAAAATCACTTTGCTGGTGGCATTTCCTGCAGCAGTTTTGAAGAAGCACTAGAAGAAGCTCGCCATTGCAGTTCAGAGTTGGAGACTGTTTGGGTCATTGGTGGCTCATCACTCTATAAGGTACATCTTATTTTTGCTCGTGCACAGATTAATTTAATTTTATGATGGCCAGGATAATATTAGATTAATTTTCAGCCAGCTTTGATGTTCTTAGCGTATGTTTATTTTCAACATTACTTCAGTCCCACATATTGTTTTACTGGATCTCTTTAGAAAGATTCATGGCTGTTTGCTGCAATTAAAATTTAAGTATTTCTTCAGACTAATTAAAGATATGTGAAACAGCACCTATAGAATGGTCTATTAACTCTTCTTGTGCTCCCTCTCTTCCTGGATTAATTCAGCAGGAAAAACTTCTTAAAAGTTAGCACACTTTTTGTGGATATAAATTCTTCCATTTACATTGAGCCAACTTCTTGGCTGTTAAATACTAGCTTTATGAGAACATTTCATCATTTGGAATTAATTAGGCTTCGTGTGATATAGCCTTGAATCTGATTTCTTGAAACTAAGGGAAAGGATTAATTTTTTATTGGCTTTAATCCAGTTAAGTTAATTAATATGCTAACATTAAGATTACTTTGTGTAATGCTCCATCTTTAGCTAGTAATGGGTGCTCTTAAAGCATGTTATGCTTCTCAGATTAAGACTTTCTCAGCAAAAATGATTTTCTTAAGAATTTGTCTGTAGGGTTATTATTTCAGATGAAAGATTAGCTCTGTTGCTTAAGATAATCAGAAAAGGATTGGGGAGCATTCTTCTTATAGCAATAATTCAAGACCATATCAGCAGAGTTTTGTCAGAAGTTTTGATTAAGTGGAGAGCTTTATTAGACTGCATATGAAAATCATTGAACTTTTGCTGCTTCCCCTCTTATGGTTTTGTTTGAAGTATGATATCTTTGTTTTAAAGGCTTTTGCTCTCATTTAGTATTCCATGTAGTACATCTAGTAAGACTGACTGAAAGCATGTGAGAGTTTTCAACCAATTCTCATGTGTAGGTAGAGCTGTGAATTCATTTCATCTGAGTATTAGCTTTGCAAACAGGTGCAGTCATCTGAAAAGAAGTGGCCACACTACTAGGTAAATTTGACTTCAGCGTCATGTAGGCAGTGCTGCTTGTTGTACAGACAGGTCATTGGTAAATGTCTCATATGGTCAGTTTTGATTAAGTTACACAAAAATCTCTGATATGAAAGCTTATTTTGTATGCTCATATCATGGGAAAGATTAGATTCTTGTAGAATAATTTGTACATTAAGACTAGAAATTTTTTTTATGATATTAAGCTTCTTCCAGATGGCAGTGGAATCAGAACATCTACACCGTATCTACCTGACTCGAATATTGAAAAACATTGAGTGTGACACATTCCTTCCACGTATAGACTTTACTAAATTTAAACTTGTTGAGTAAGTATGATGAATATTACTTATATGTTATATACTTAGTTGTGTGTGAACTCTACTGTACCTCTTATATTTTCCTAGACTAGAAGACTTTCTTGTTACTATGATGTTATTTAGGTATTTCTGCTTGTCAGTTTTGTAATTTGCCTCCAAGGTAAAAGAGATACCAAAATGATAACTGTGAAATAGATAATCTTTCTTCCTCTTTGATTAATTTAATCTCAGTTTCTGATATTTTTTTCTTGTTTCAACAAATCAGCCAGAACAGTTTCCTTCTTTATCCATTTCTTCTCATTTTTGCTCTGTATGTTTTATCTTTGCTGTGTATCTGAGAAACTTGGGCAATGGAAGACATATGGTATTCTCTTTAACAACCTGGATATGATTTTCTTGTTCCTCAAGACAAACCATGTGAAAGTTCAGTTTTGGTCACTTTTCCATAACAATACCCTTTCTCAGAAATGTAATTATCTTTGTCTTTTGTGAATGCCTTTTCTTACCCATTTTAACTATTAAAAGTTGTTGTCATGCATATGGCTAGAAAAATATACAAGAAATAATCTGACATTTACTCTTTCCCACAGTTTAGTGTGGTTTTTTTCCATTATACTCTTTTGGCTTCCTGTATGGCTATTTTACCGTACTAAGATTATTTTATAACATTTTTCTCCATGCAGTCCATCCCTTTATATCCTGTCATTTTTACTCTTCAACTAAGTCCTTCATTACAGACTTTACAAAACCTTTTTTTTTTAGATAAAGTTTTACCTACCAGATATTGTTCACACACTTGTGTGGCTATCTGTGTCATAGTGTTAAAGAAAAGGTTTTTCTTTTTTAGGAATTTTATCAGTTTATCTCAGTTGTAAGTAAAACAGTTGCCCCTTACATGCTGTTTTAAATAAAAAACTTTGATAAATATTTATTGAAGAAAAAGAGGATATCCCTCACATGTAAGATAGTGCAATAGTATGGATTATATGTTCGAGAATATGAAGGTGAATGAATAAGAATGGGTAATAGAAGTGTGTTAGATGGGAAAAAGGTAAATTGATTTGTATTTTAAGCTTTGTTTTATCATTCATTGATAATGGCAATGAATGGGGTATGCTTTTGTTCTGCCTTGTTGGCTACTTAAAGATATAAAGTAGATGTGGCAGGATAGAAAGTAACCATCATTACCAGAAAAGGCCACAAGGGGGAAAGGTCTTCCTGTTAGTAATCACTGGTCATCATTTGCTTCAATTCTTTACAGGTTTCTTAAGTGATCTTAAGTTATTTTATATTCACAGGGATCCATCTGTTTCAACTGAGATTCAGCAGGAAGGTGATATTATGTACAAGTATGAAGTGTATGAAAAGCTTTGAGTATGGTTTTAGTACTTGTGAATATTTCACATAATTCTGTTTTAGTGCTATGAATATTTCACATGGTTCTGTAAATAAACATGAAATTGTTTTATTTTTCATTATTCTTCCTAAGGTAACATATCATTTTGTCAGGGCAAACCACTTCTCTTTGTTCAAGTAAAGGAATGGGTCTGACAGTAAGGCCGAAATACTAATAACACTTAAATGAAGTCAGGGACATTTTTTTTGCTAAGAGAAACTCAACCTTAACTTGAATGATCACCTTTAAACGATTTTGTATTGATATTTATATATATTGTTGCAACAATAAAGTTGCTATTGGGATATGAAAGTATCATATGTGGAGAACTTTATATATATATATATATATATATATATATATATAATATTTTTTTCCCTCCATACATGTTTTCCATTTCCCGCGTTAGTGAGGTAGCGTTAAGAACAGGATTGAGCCTTAGAGGAGAAATCCTGACTTGGCCCCCTTCTCTGTTCCTTTTGGAAAAGTGAAAACAGGAGGGGAGGATTTCCAGCCCTTCCCCCGGCTCCCTCCCCTTTTTGTCGCCTTTTACGACAAATATATATATATATATATATATATATATATATATATATATATATATATATATATATATATATATATATATATATATATATATATTGCAAGATGTCACAGTGTTGCCCGTGATCTAGTATATGCATAAAACCGCGAGGAAAATGAAACAAACTGAGTTCCCAAGTGCACTTTCGTGTAATGATCATCCCGTCAGGGTTGATACAAGAATGGGACAGAAGACGTAGAACACAGTCAGTTGGCATACAAGGAAGAGATAACTGATACGCCATTGGTAAACAAACGTCTTAGGTCTCTTGTATATCAACTGACTTCTGTCTTCTGTCTCATTCTTGTATCTCCCTTGATATGATCATTAGACGAAAGTGCACTTGCGCATTTGTTTTATTTTCTTCCGGATATATATATATATATATATATATATATATATATATATATATATATATATATATTAGTTTTCCTAACAAAGCTAATCCAACGTAACACGATGAAGATCAAGTGTTCAACGTTTTCAATTATTTTTCAATCTGTACCGATGCATTGCCTTAAACAACGTCATTTGACTTGCAGTTCGACTCTTTATAGATATACCTGTATACCCGTTGTCATGTGCGGAAAAGCTTGCTGAGTGAAATTCATAGATCAGCGTCATACGCTTCTGATGTAATGCTTATTTTACTTATATCCATTAGAGAACGAGGTTACATTAGTGTCGTGTAGGCTCACATGGTACCATGACCATCTTAAAGACCTGTTTTGCTGCTTTTGTTCTGACCTTGCCGAAAAATAAACACTTGCTCTTTAACATTTTAAAGATATATTAAAATCAAAGCATTTTACCTGATACACTGCATACAATAAACAAATGGAATGAATAAGCAACTGAAATGTATATATTTGCGAGTTATGTACATTAACTTTGGTGTGAGTAATTATCGTTTCTCTGGCACGGTTGAAAGACGCAACCATGACAACTTACAATATTTAAACCTTTATTTCACTAGCTGCAGAACTGACGAATAAGAGTACTGTAAATTAAGTTATTTTACGTGACGATTCGTTTCTTTTCGACTTCATTGTATAAAGCCTATACTTATCACTGCCACCTCACTTGGTTGTGCAAAGAATTCTTGCGTAATATGGCCTTTTTTTTTTTTTTTTTTGTCTTGAACATTGTACGTAGAAAATGTAGTTAAGTAAGACAATTTCGTCTGTAAAGTAAAAAGACAAATGAAGTATTCAAACAATATGTTTTATGCAAGTCAGTCTATATAAAGAAGGGTAAACGAGACCAAATAGTTATAAAGAATAATGAGCAACAAAAGGATAGGAAAACATCATCGATAACTGTAAAGGAATTATCAAGTCAGGTAAAGAGACTAACCTATAGAAAAAGAAAAGAAAAAACGCAAATGGTGATCGTTATTGTACTAAATAGATCGAGCAAAATAGGTATCTGCACTGTATATTTTTCTTCAACTTTTAATCCTGTAAGTCTAATACATACTGATTTACCTATAGGTTATTACATTTAGGCATAGCAGTCCAGAGATAAATCATGTAAATATGGTCAGTTGGCGAGACAAAACGATAGTATAGAAGGATTGTACGAGCGAGTGAGACGTGTGGCTCGGGTTAGCGGCTGCGAAACGTCAGAAGTGTTCAGTACGACTCAAACTCTAGTAGGGTTAGTCACGTCTGGTACTTTCACGGCTTGAGCACAATGCTCACTTTCAAGTTGTTACGTCAGCTTTTGA
This sequence comes from Panulirus argus, assembly GCA_038088735.1. NCBI lineage: Eukaryota > Metazoa > Arthropoda > Malacostraca > Decapoda > Palinuridae > Panulirus > Panulirus argus. The sequence continues at coordinate 45,567 of JAYMFT010399569.1, read as the reverse complement.
GTGTAAGTTGAGGAGCTGTGTTCATGGTGAAATCATGAATCGTCGTGATTAGTGTCAAGTGCCTGAGCAATCGAAGAGTAAACAGGTTTGTTGTGCCCGTGTTGAAGTTATAAGCTGGTACTAAAATAGCTTATTCTCCTGAGCCTGGTAGGCATTAACTTTTATTGTCTCATCGTGGCCTCATTTTCTTCATTACCACCATAACATGCTACTGTCACCACCATAATCGTGATCGCGGTGAGCATTAGTATCGTACATAGTAAACAATGGTCACCACGGCAGGAGCCTTTCGCTTATATCACCACTATAGAACCATTACAAAACCATCTCAGCAACTAGGACATCACCAGTGTAATTGGAGCAACTGACATTACCAAAGACACGACCACAATCAAAACGCAATCCTCATGATATCATGGTACAACCAGTTAACACAACCACAGCATGTCAGTAACGTAACCATACGACATCAGTTGATACAACAAGACCATTACTACCACACCACAACAACTGATTTATAACACTACCGATACATCACCCCTTTACATCATTACAATTATCTCATGAACATGCCGGGAATATATGCTCTACCACAACAAGAGCCGTCATGACGACTACATCTTACCTACAGATACAGGTACAACTAATTCACCTGAGTCGTAGCATCGGCATTTACTACTGTTATTACATTAGCACCACAATATCATTGTATTATTATTACCAGTACTGTAATTACATAATCATCACTACCACACTTAAAACCAAAATATCATCTATGACACCAGATATAGAGTCTTATGCTGACAACACAATTACTCTACTATTGTCGTTGCTATACCACCATTACTACAAGCTCTGGCTCGTCATTTTATGAATGTGATAGGACCACTACTATTACTCTGACGATGATCACCACCATATTACCCAAATACAACCACCACTGTGATTACCCTGACAGTAACACTACCAGTACCAGTACGTTCTAGCCCATTACAACATAACTACCGGTAATCAGCTGCACCACTATCAGAAAGAATCACCACCAGAACCATACATGCATTGCCATCATCACTGTTGCAATAAATACAAACTTACTGGCAGAACTTCACAACAGATTTAACTACAAAACTATCGACCCAACTACAACACTCATGAGAACTTCATCATTATAAGTACAACACTACCATCACAGCTTCACTATTGGAACTGAAACACTATAGTGACTATGTTCTGATGCGATGCTAGGCCGTCCAACCTCATTCCTTTTGCTTTGATATTTTTATCTGGAAACTATGCCGCAAAACACAGCTACAGTACATTTCCACTACTATCGTAACTACCGTCACCACCACCCCATACAACTACTAACTACTGTTACCCCCACATAAACCCTTAAACTACAGCCATCGTAAAGCTACAGTCACGTCGCCATTTATATGTATTTCATATCACTTTACCACCAGCAGAATTTGCAATGTCTGTGCCACAGCTGGCACCATTTAGTTTTGTATTGCTTCTAGTTTATCCCATAATTTTGATTTGTCATTCATTCTATAATGGGACTGCTTGGATCTGCGTTCCTACTAGTCTGCCACCGCCAAAGGTAAGTGCTTTCACTATACTGTGCCACCATATGGGCATTGTATATTTAGTTATTTTATTGTGTTATAAATACTGTGCCACTACCATGATGTTTGTTATCATTTGTGTGTGTCACAACATAGTAATAAGTTGACACTTATCTGCCACTACCCAAGTATTTATCACGTGTCACCACATAAATGCATGTTGTCTGTTCTACCTGTACCAAAGTACTAGTTTGTGACAAGTCTTTCACAACCTATATAAGAATTATTACGAGTCTCATAGTGGTCACTAGTCTGCAGCCACTTATTAGGTCTCTGTGCCTCAAGTCTGCCACCGTCTGTGTTGTCACTATATAACCCCGTCTGGGTTTGTGCTCGCCGGCTCGATGTGTCGTCATGGGCTTTTACCGTTATCGGAAAACTCAGTCAGGGTTAGTAGATTGTCCTCCATTTTCTATGGTAAGGAGTCAGTCTAGGGGGATGATAAGGGTGAGATAGCGAGAGAAGACGCCCGAATGAAGTCCAATGTGTTGTGCAAGTGATGAGTGGAAGACCCCCCTCGTTGGCAGCAACGGGGACGTTTTGGTGCCGAGTTTGTTTAGTGTTTGTAAAATGCCAGATTTTATATGGTAGATATAACGTCACGTATTAGTAGGTCATTATAAGAGAAAGTCACTGGGCGTTAATAACCTCCAGCGGTCGTGTACACTGACAGGACAGCGCAGAAACTCAGTACGCTTGGCCGCTAGGTTATGTAGACGGAGAGGTTTTGTTTGAGACTGCAGATACTATTTGTGTAGCTGACTTGGTGGAGGCCAAATATTCTGGCAAACAGAAACTTTGGCTGTGGCACATGCAGGCAGTCTAGCGAGGCCAAAAACACGCCACCCTTCTGCGTACTGCGTGGTGAATGGACTGTTCTTGTTGATCTCGCGGGCTTATTTTGAAACGATCATCAAATGCTCTTGTCTCTAGTATTCCCAGGCAGATTCACTGATATGTATCCATGTGTTGTTTCCCTTTATATTTAGAGGTTGGCATAAGCTTATTCGGTGTGGTTAACTCCTCCCACAGAATACCTACTGCTGTCTCATCTCACTTGTATAGTTTAATTCATCAGGATCATCCTTGTTTCTCAACCTCATGCTCTCAGTCACCTGCTTTTATAAATCCATCTTCATTCCCTTCCCATTTTTCATCATTCTGTTCTCATCATGTCCTTCACGTGACTACATCATTCCTTCAGTATTTTTGTCTTCATTCTGACCCTCCTTATTCCTTTCTTAATTGTTTAGTTATTTGGCTTATTCTTCCTGATGTATTCCTCATTACGCCGGACAGTTGCAAAAATCAATCCAAAGCTGCATTGTCCGTCATTTTAGTCTCAACGTATTTAAACCTTAATTTTAAGTACTTTTTTTTTTTTTAGTATGCCTTGACCTGTTCTCTTTAGTTGTTATGGAAGAGATTGGTAATATTTAGACCTGTATTGAATCGAAAGAAAAATTGTAGTTGTACTTTATAGAGGTGTGGGAGTGGGTAACTCTGTGTGACGTTTAGATAGGCGTGAAGTGTTGGTTATTGCTGTGAGATATTGTCATTCATGACAATTTTGGTACTGTTTCACTTACACCACTTAAAGCTTGATTGTACTTAAAGCACGATACAGCAAACATAATTTGTACATGAGTTGTATCGTTTACTTGGATATGACGCCAACCAACGCCTGACTCTCAGAAATGCTGGCAATGAGCCGAAGTTTCATTGACCCAGACGATACAAAAATTAGCCCAGTGTGTTTATTGTAGACACTACAGAAATCTAGCCCAGTTTGTTCATTGTACCGTGTACACACTGTACAATCTTACCCAGTGTGTTCAGCATAAACTATAAACTTTAGCATTTTAGAAAACGATTTAGCCCAATTGTGTTCACTGTAGACACTACGGAAGGTTAGACCAGTGAATCAATCTATAGATATAATGTTTTGTATCGTTCAAAAATCTTATTCGGTAGCCATTGTAACCATTCTTTGTGTACCCTATTTAAAATAATCTACCTTGTTTTTTGTGGTCGTGAGGGCACACCCGGATGTAAGAAAGTATAAAGGTAGATCATGGTCCTGTGGTAGATATAGGGTTTATAGTAGTAGGTAGTTGCAGGGTGCACAGTAGTAGTAGCATCATGGACAATAATATTTACTTAACCCCATCTACCATCACAGCATCCCTTCAGCTGCCACTCCTAAGTGTACTTTGCTGGTATTTTGTCTACATATTTTGGCAAGGCCTCACGCATTCCACCCACTTTACTGGCTTGGTCTCTCTGCAGTGCTACGCTGGAGCTTCTGGCTTTTCTCCCACTTCTCTGGAGCAGTAGTTGAGACTGCAGCGAGGTGTAGACGACCCGTAATGTTAGCTAGAGCAGTTTTGTCTTGATTAACTTTACAGACTCGGATCCCAGCCTAAATAACTCCCCACCTCAAAAAAAAAGAAAATAATAATTTCTCAAAAACACCTATAACTTCAATATCTCCAGAGATGACTCTGAAATTACGCTCGACACATCTTGAGATATATATATATATATATATATATATATATATATATATATATATCACTAAGGATGGCTCATAAATTTACGAAAACATTTCCAATGTGGTCATAATACACTGAAAAATGATTGATGGCACAAGCTAAAGTTTAAGTATTGAATACAAGACTAAACTAGGAACCAAAGTTAAGATGAATGTGTACATTACGATAACAGGACAGTTCACACTGGTAACTGGAAGGGTATACACAGTGGTAGCAGGTGGGGAGATAGTGATAGGCAGCTCGGATATATCCAGAAACAGCCTCAGACATAAGAGCAACGTACGTATATATTGGCCTTGAATGTTGCCATAAGTGAGGCATCATAAAAACCCACTTCAACACTGCAAAGCAAGTTTCTCGCCTCTCTCCTGATACAAATACAGACATCTTGCCTGATATGATTACTTACATCTTATATTTTCCTGTCCCTCTCTGTCTCTTCAGCCTTGTATGACACGTGTTTGACATGACGGGGCTACTTGTGTCAAATGCTGTAATAGTCGTAGAAACGGGGTCGAGATGTGGAACATCATAAACGTGTGGGGCAGTGCTTGAGTTTTTTTTTTTTTTTTCATTGTGCGTGGTACATGTACAGTTGCCATGTTATGTCTAACGCGTAGAATATGTACAAGATGCTTGAGAGTATAATACATGCGTTTTCTGGCGTATGGAGGCGAATTACACATGCAGGTGTAGGACGGTCATTTGCAGATGTTGCCTATATTGTTAGATTAAATCAGCAGGTTTGTTTCCTAAACGGCTTAGGCACACACTTGCATTGAGCGTGCGTGTGTATGTGTTGAGCCGCCCGGGGTGGTTCATGGGTAACATGACTGTCAAGTACCACCGACGCTGCTGATTGGCTGACGCACTGTGCCCGCCTCACACTCATCGGTCTCCAGCGCTCATTGGTCCAGCCACCAGGTGGCAGAGCTACACAAAAAATGGGTTGATAGTCTACGCATCATAACTTTGGACTTCATATCCTTCTTTTAGGTAATGTGTAGTGTGTTACGGTGGACTACTATGCGTAAACAAATACACAAATATTGTTCTTTTGAATATATCGTATTACAGTTGCCGTTCTTTCAGTAAGGAGTGGTTCCATCAGTGGCTATTTCGGCTTGGTAGATGATTGAGCATGTCACATTTACTGCCACATTTCTTCCTTCCATCACTAAAAGAAAGTAAACTACATTGGATGCGTGATATATTTTGTTGATAAAAATGTGGTCTCGCCCACACAACCGGGCACAAAACAAGTCCAGGACCTTGGGGAAAATTCTGTTCTTGTTCCCTCCCATCAAAGCTACAAATAAGTTGCTGAAGGACACTTAGCCATGGAACTTGGTGCTGCATGTATGTGATGTGCATGATTCTTTAACCTTCTGGTACAGTGATTTATGTTAAGATATTAGTGGTAGTCTTCATTTGCATGGTTTACTTAGCAGTACTTGTTGAGATGTGGCTAATGAGAGCATGTGACATTGACAGGGTGGCAGTGGTGACGTCCTTCGTACCGCTGCAGTTGGCATCCGTCAGTCCTCCAGACTCACTGGTAATGAAAACTTGCAAGATGATGATCCAGAGGTGTGGCAGCTCATACAGGACGAGAAATATCGCCAGAGACGAGGGCTTGAACTCATTGCCTCAGAGGTGAGTTAAGGTGACGTTAATCCCCATTAGTGCATGTGGGCACTCTTGATGAGGCCTTCATCTCTTCACTTTTAAATTTCGAAATCTTCGGGATTTCTTTATATTTTCAGCTTCTACATTTTCTTCACATAGCTTGTTTTACTTATCCATCACTCTGTCACAAAAGAAGTATTTCTCATATATATTCTATGTCGCTCAGTTTCTTGTACTCCCTGGCAGATTTGTTCCTCCCAGTCTTTAAGAGCTGTTTCACATCAAAACTGTAGTCATTGTATTAGTGTGTTTATGTGCTTGCTTAAAATTACCTATTTCTGATCACCCCTTTCATACTTTGTGGAGAGAAAGGTCTACGCTCACATGCCATATTTGCTACATTTTCTTAACTACGCTAGTTACTTAAACTTCCTTATACTCTGTATTCATTCATGGTCATATTTTTTTTTTACCCTCTTGGGTTCTTGCTGCCGTGTGTCGTTATAATGATAATAATATTGATTACGTGTTTCCTGTTTGTCTGTGGAAATATTACAGCAAAATGCCGTAATTGTAAGGTTGGGGCCAATTAGGATTTTTCTCAGTACAGACAGATTTGAGAAAAAAATGAAGTTTTGTAAGAGAATATCACCTGAAATATTACATATTTTCAGAACTTCTGCACACGTGCAGGCTTGGAAGCATTGGGTTCATGCCTCAACAATAAGTACTCTGAGGGCTACCCTGGTCAGAGGTATTATGGTGGCACAGATGTCATAGATAAGGTAATATTTACTTTTACCTCATTGAGCAATTGTTTCTGGGATATATTGCTTGTGAAACTGATTTTCATTTAATGATTGTGTTTAGGTGTAGCCTCTTTATATATTTTTAACACATGAAGTTTTTCATTATTTTCTTGTTTATTGTATTTTTTCTCTGTTTATGCAGTAGAATATTATTATATTCACTTTACATATAAATACTAAGAAACCTTTTTATAGTGTTTGGAAATGTTCATTCATTTGAAATGCTTTTAATTTTCTTTCATAAACTTAGAGAAAAGAATAAGCCACTGAACTTTTGCATCTGCTTAATGTGATGCTCAGAATTTATTTAGGTTAGGTTTGTGGAATGATTTGTTCTTTTGTACCTGAAAATAGTTCAAAGTTATTTTGTGAGTAGAAACAAGACAGAAGCTTGCACATTGCTAATGTGTTTGGTGTATTGGTTAATGTTTCCAATGAGCTATAGATAAGAATAAGTATAGTTTTGGAGGGATATCACCTGTAATGGTTTCCCATGATACTTAAACACACCCCAGCTGTTTTTTGATGACTGTCCTGTCCCTTTTCTATTGAAAATTCATGTTAATTAAAGATGGGGTTTAATGGTGTAAGTTGCAACAAGGTTTTATTAAATTTTCAGCAGTATTTAAATTTGCTCTCAACTATGGATTCGTTTTGTACATTTTCATGCAAAAATAGGTACATCATATTCATCATTGAATGATCATTTTCAGATTGAAGAATTATGTCGACAGCGAGCCTTAGATGCCTTCCGTCTGAAATCTGAAGAGTGGGGTGCTAATGTTCAGCCCTACTCTGGTTCACCAGCCAACTTTGCTGTCTACACAGGTCTCCTAAATCCACATGACCGCATCATGGGTCTAGACCTGCCTGATGGTGGACAGTAAGTATCAGTCAACAGATTAGAGTAGTACTCTCTTTGCTGGTATTAACATCTTTTACAGTTATAGAAAGAGAATGCTTTTATACTTGGAAGTAGGAAATACATGTAGTGCAATCAATTGATTTGAGTGGCAAATGTGTGAATGAGTCTCAAATTGCTTTGGTCATTTAAAACCTGTAATAGATGAAATGTTCATAAAGATGGTTTATGTGGTTTTAGGTATATGGGAAAGAAGCTAACTGAGAGAGGGATGAACAAATTCGATGAAAGATCTGTTAAGAATTGGGGATATTTAAGGTAATGGTGTCAAGAGATTGATCTCTGACTCTTTATCGTTAGTTGGTATAGTGTCTTTTGTAGGCTGAGAGAATGAATGGAAGTGAAAGTCTCATCTAAAGAATAATATTGGTACGGGTAGTGAATGTTTCTATGGTCTTTGGTAGTGCGGAGGACCCTGTTCATTTTGTTACACTACTTAAGATGATATATGGATGTTATTGAAGCTGTATGTACTTGATCCCCCTCCTTTTAATGAGAGTTTAATAAATGAAGCAAGAAATTAGTGAAATGTCAAGAGTTCAGCAAAGCAGAATTAAAAGAAAAGAGAGAACTGGAAAAAATTAGTATTATCTGTAAGAGAAACAATTGTGGCTTCATTGACATGAGTTAGCAAAACAGTTAGTGAAATTTTGAGGGTAGATTTATTTTTAGATAACCAGTCAACCATTTTAAGCATGGCATTACTGTAGATATATTTGTGATGTGGTTGGAAAAGTAAGCACATAGTCCTCTTGTGGACATAATATCTTGAACATTGCCTTTATCATTCTTCTTTACCACTTACTTTGAAAGCAGTTACTCTTAAAGAATATATGCAACAGAGCCATTAAGTGAAAATGATGCAACTAAATTTGAATTACTGACTTTTGCTTTATCTATATAATTTAAAGGAGTATCTCTTGTGTTGGTAAGTTTTTAAAGATTAATTCTTATGTAGAGACTAGAGACCCTTCTTGCCGTTCATAGTTTCAGCATCTTGTATTAGTATTTCTTTCAGTATGATAAAAGAATATTTTTTTTAATGTGTCTGTTTTGATCCCACTTTGTCAGTGAAACCTAACTAGATTACAAATGTCCATCCAATCACATGTCTATGATTAACTCTTTTTGGTGAGAATTTCAGTGAACTATGATAGATTCTTTAAAAAAATTTGGATTGAGAGTACTCTGCCTTAAAATAGGTCAGTAGGTTGTGTTAAAGCATAATCTGCTTACACGTGATATTTTCTTCTTGGTTGTGAAGGGTCAGTTCTTTCACTCTGAAATGCCATTATGCAGAAAAGTTAAATTCTCCCCTTTGTATTTGTGTTTCTTCTCTTCACCCTCAAAAAAACATGTTTAATTTTTGTGTGAAAGCTGATTTGAGCAAATCTTTGCACCATTGGTATGGCATCCTTTTCATCTACTGTAATAGGAAGATACAATATAATTTTGCCCTTGGGTAAATTGTAACAGAACTTATGTATGATATTCTAGTCTGACCCATGGCTTCATGACAGACAACAAAAGAATTTCTGCAACTTCCATCTACTTTGAGTCTATGCCATACAAGCTTAACCCAGCAACAGGGTATATAGACTATGACAAACTTCATGAACATGCTCGCCTCTTCCGACCAAGAATGATAATTGCAGGTGCCAGTGCTTATGCTAGGATCATTGACTACAAGAAGATGAGAGAGGTAAGGTTCTTATATCTTTAAAATAGCTAAAATCAGTACACATACAAAGGTTTAGGATAGTAGGGTATTAAGGAAGTGGTTTAAATGCACACCAGGATTCTCATTAGGCATAATGTGGTGGTCAATTGGCATCTTGTCATAAGTAATGGGAAAGCCTTATTTGGGTGATTGCTATTCTATCATTCTAGTATAATGGACAAGGGAAGACATAGGGGTTTTAAGGATGGACCCTAATTAATTGTATGTTAGAATTTGTATAATTTTTTTTGTCTGTGATTTTACTTGGAAAAATGATACTTTTTTTCATACTTGATCATTGTTTCCCACATTAGCAAGGAAGTGTCAGGAAACAGATGAAGAAAGACACACATCCACTTGCATATACATGCACATATGTATGTATATCTTTTTTTCGTACATATTCGCTATTTCCCGCATTGTCGAGGTATCGTCAAGAACAGAGGACTGAGCCTTTAGAGGAAAGAATCCTCATTTGGCCCCCTTCTCTGTTCCTTCTTTTAGAAAAGTAAAAACTGGAGGAGAGGATTTCCAGCCCCCTGCTCCTACCCCATTTAGTCGCCTTCTATGACACGCAGGGAATACATGGGAAGTATTCTTTCTCCCCTATCCCCAGGGATAACATATATATACTTGCTCACCTTCATCCATTCCCAGTGCCACTCTGCCCCACAGGAAATGGCATCTACATCCCCTGTATTAGCAAGGTAGCGCTAGGAAAGAGACAAAGAAAGGCCACATCTGCTCACTTCATACACGAGCTGCCATGTGTAATGCTCTGAAACCACAGCTCCCTCTCCACATCCAGGCCCCACATACCTTTCCATGGTTTACCCCAGACGTTTCACATGCTCTGGTTCAGTCCATTGACAGCACATTGACCCCAGTATACCATATCGTTCCATTTCACTCTATTCTGTGCACACCTTTCACCCTTCTGCATGTTCAGGCCACAGTCACTCAGTATCTCTTTCACTCCATCTGTCCATCAGTTTCATTTTGTTTCAATATTTTATTCTTTGGTAGAGGAATCGAGATCCTAGTGCTGGCTCTAGGTACTCCTGTATAATATTCCCAGAAGCATCTGGCAAACTTTCCACCTTTAGTTTGTTCTCCTGGCTCTTCTTGTTCACTCCACTTCTGACAGATATATCCTCTTTTTCAACCTTCCCTCATTCATTCTCTCCATATGTCCAAACCATAATAACACATCCTTTTCTGCTCTCTAAACCACACTCTTTTTATTGCCACACATCTCACTTACCCTTTCATTACTTACTCGGTCAAACCACCTCACACCACATAAAGTCCTCAAACATTTCATTTCCAACTCCTCCACCTTCCTCTGCACAACCCTATTCATAGCCCATGGTTTGCAACCATATAATATTGTTGGGACTACTAGTCCTTCAGACATACCCATTTTTGCTATACCAGATAAAATTCTTTTCTCATCAGGTGGCTGATGAGGTGAAAGCTGTTCTGTTGGCAGACATGGCACACATTTCTGGCCTTGTGGCAGCCGATGTAATCCCCTCACCATTTGATCATTGCCATGTTGTTACAACCACCACACACAAGACCCTGAGGGGACCAAGGTAAATCTTTGTGTATAACAGTAGTTCATATGTACAAGGATTAGAGGTTGAAAGACTTGAGGATGGTACCAAAAATTTTTTAAAGAGTGAACCCTGTTTATATCTCTCTTGAACTTTACTCTTTTCTATTTCATTCAGAATAGGAAGGCACTTTTCTTCTGAGTAATAGATGGATTAGACCTATTCCAAGGTAAAGGAATAGAAGAGATCGTAAGATGAAAGTATACCTAGAAGAAATATTGGGAATTAAGAGCAAAGAATATGGATAATTTTACAAAGAGGGAACATAGGGGAATGAAGGAAGGAAAACACAGGAGACGACAGAAAGGAAAGTAAAAGGAGATAGAATTAAGATCAGAGCATAGGATAGCCATATCCTACATCATGTTATCCTAGGTATTTTAGATTTGTAGTAAGTGTGTTTTTTGTGAAGTCATTCACGGTTTTTCACTGAATTCTTGTGTACCAGTCTCTTCGACCAAAGATAGCTTTTATAATTACTTGTTTGTAGAGTATGAGGATCCGTCTCTTAAACTTTCTGTACTGTTAAGTAGCTTCCTGTTTACTGCTGAGATAAACACCTTTACTATTTAGTTTCTTCCAACCATTCACCACCATAACACTAAAACTACTTTTTTACATTTGTACGTAGAAGCCTGTGATTAAACCAGGTTCTTTTATGATCTCGTTACCCAATTTTTGCATTTCATGAAGAACTGTTCACTCCCAACTTCGAACAACTGATTTCGAAGCTTGAAGGTTGTAATCAGGGCACCCTGATCTCCTCTTTCGTATGTTAGGGAAATTTGCAGACCTCATTGTCTAGACTCTTTCAATTTGATCTTTGTTCTTCTATATTTATAGTGACCATACTTGAGAGAAATATCCAGTTCTGGTATACTATATCTTGTGAATAGTTTACCAAACATTTTTGGATCCATATATGTAAATTCATATCTAATATTCTGCAGCAGGCAGTTTGCTTTGTTTACGATTTTTCTGGTGTAGAGCTTTGGCAACAGGTTGTGCTTAATGTCAACCCTTAGGTCTTTTTCTCTTATAGAATCTTGAAGCTTATGTTCCATTAGGTTCTCTGCTTTGTATTAATGCTACCTTAGCACTAATCATGAGGATTGAGAAGTTGAAGAAACATACAGTGACTTATGTGATCTGATAGTGATCAGAACCAATCTGCAACACAAAGTCTTCAAGCAGTGAATTATATAACTAATGTGCATATCACTCCGTATTTGCTGATATACTTGTATAGAATAAGGTTGAATATAAGGATTTGCTTTATTGAAGTAATGAAGTATACACAAAAAAATGTCGGTGTCTGGGTATAGCACATTGTTCAAGGTAACTACTCAAGCATTATTTGTGTAATCTGTGCAGACAGTTGTGCAAGAGTTGTATAAAAATACCAAATAATGGTGTTTTTCACCATGATATATTGGTGAAATCAGGGGAAGATGAAATGTAGCATGCTGCTAGGGGTGATTGAGAAGGGAATACTGTAGTTTTGTGGTGCAGACACAAAGGCAATTTGTACATAATTTGAATTAATATTTATTTGTATGTCTGATGCCCATTCCCTTTGGGAACTCCCACAAGGGGGTGGCCTTGGCAAAAGTCTTCATAGCTGGTGAACTTTAATGCCATTTTTGAGCCTTCAGGGCCTCACCCTTTACAGGCCTCTGGCAGTGGCCAGCTGTAGTGCAGTGTTTCCTGAGGTTCTTGCCTAATGTTCCTCCCAACAACTTGTACTTAATGTGTCTACCTAGCAGAATCTTGTAGATGAAGTCTCTCTTGGAAGGTACTTAATTTTGCATATTTTCTGTTTTTGAAGGAGTTCATCCTGACAGCTCTCATGTAGTTGGTTCAAGCCTGGCTTGAATGTGACTGATCATTGTATAGGGAACTTATTATTATTTTTTTTTTAGGAAGATGAAAAAATTATTAAACGAGTGTGTATGGGGAGAAATAATAGTCTCTCTTTTTTCATAGAAGGCAACTAAGAGGAGTGGGAGCAGGGGCTGGAAATCCTCCATTCCTGTATTGCTAATTTCCAAAAGGAGCGAGGAAGGGGCTGAGAGGATGTTTCCTTGAAGGCTGTCACCTTGTTCTGACTATCTCACTAAGGTGGGAACAGTGAACATGTAAAAAGATGAAAGTTTATGTGTGTAAATGGGAAGGTCTTGGTTTTCTAGCTTATCTAGGGTTTGAGCCAACTTTTAGAAAAAGAGACTGTCCAAAGATAATTTCTCCACCTTATTTTTCTGTAATTGGTAGCATCTGCTTTTCAGGGGTTTTGATGACCATCTTCTGGTTGATAGGAGAGGTTGTGAACCACCTTATACTCAGATTCACAGGGTGTGAAATAATTGTTAGTTCTTATTTTCAGGGCTTTTGATGCCCATCTTCTGGTGGATAGGGAAGGTGATGACCCACCTCATACTCAACTTTATAGGGTGCAATGTGGTCGCTAGTTATTGGTTATCAGTTTATCATGTGTTGGCTTGTGTTGTAGTATTGCTTTGACAGTTTGTGGGTATATGTTTCATGTAAGCTTTTTTGTTGTAGGTCTGGTATGATATTCTTCCGTCGTGGAGTACAGTCAGTGGACAAGAAGACGGGAAAGCCAAAAATGTATGACCTGGAGCAACGTATCAACTCTGCTCTTTTCCCTGGCCTCCAGGGTGGACCCCACAACCATGCCATTGCCTCTGTGGCTGTAGCTCTGAAACAGGTCTGAACCGTTGGCTGTAACTTTGAGACAGATCAGAACTAGAGGAGACAGGTGAGAGGTGGTGGTTTTAACTCGAAGACAATTCAGAACCTATGGCCGTAGATCTGAGATAGATCAGAATCAGTGGCTGTAGATCTGAGATAGATCAGAATCAGTGGCTGTAGCTCTAAGATGCCAGAATTAGTTGCTGTAACTGTAAGACAGGTAAGAACCAGTAGTAGTAGCTTTTGAGATGTCAGAACTTTTGTCCTTACACCATAGAACAGCCAAAACCATTGGGAGTAATTCAGAAGGATCTGTGACAAAGGAGAACTCATAGCTGTGGCTATGAAACATTAAAACAAGTGATTTTAGCTATGAGAAATGTCAGAATGAGTACTTTAACTCTTAAAACAGGTTACAACTTGTGTTTGTTGATCTGAAACAGGACAGAAGCAGAGGGTGTACTTCTAAGATACCATAGGTCAGAATCTCTGATTGTATATAAGATGAGTTGGAACTAATGGTTATAGCTAATAGGCAGATGAGAAACAGTGAATGTTCAGTGTCTGCAAAAAGACCTTGCCAAATCCATCACCCCAGCATTCCATGACCAAAATCTGTCATTAGGGTGATGATCTGGGGTTGCTTTAATATTTCTTGTCTTAGGAGGTTATCTGTAGATCTAGAAGTCCTCCTTAGGGCAACCACGGATGGGCTTTGGTTGTGGGATGACGCTGTCAGGGAGGACATGAGCACTGGCAAGCAGCTGCCTGCTTGTATATTCTAGAAATCTCAAGTGTACCCACATTTTCATGCTTTCAGGTGAGAATTCAGGCTTTCTCCTCCTTAGAAAGGTAAAAGGCAGCCATCTTGAAGCAAAGTTTTTCATGGACACTGTCACTACGATAAGTCCAAACTATAGGCTCTAACCTCTAAGACCAGTCATAACTAGAGGTTGCAACCCTGAGAAAAGTCAGAACTAGTGGCTTCAACTCTGTGACAGGTAAGAACCAGTGGCTGCTTCCCAGCGACAATTCAAAACCAGTGGATGAAACCCTGAGAGAGTTACCAACCTTGTGATTGACCAAAATTACTGGCTGCAGCCCTAAGATAGACTGGAATCAGTGGCTAAAATCGTAAGACTAGGAAGATTTAAGTGCTGTAACTTTAAAATGTAAAAATCAATTGCTTTAAGAACGGTCACAACAGATTTTTTTTTTTAAACAGGCTAAAAGTACTAATTCACTATAGTTTCATAGATGTCAGTGAGTCATACAGAATTCATTATAATTAGAAGCCTTTAACTTATGTACTCGTAAAAAAATATAAACGTAATTGAACAGGTCTAGTTAAAGGCTAGATGTGTGGCCATCTCAGGCAATCACCAAGGGAAAGAAAAGCCATTGTAAATGTGGGTCTTTAAGCCAGCCTGGCAGACATGAAACATCATCAGAGAATATCATTGACCTACCTCCAGTCTGTGCTCTGAAAGTGTTACAGAGAATATGGGCTTTGATGAAAATTTACAAGCTTTATGAAAGACAAGTTTTTCTAAGGAAGAAACATTCAGAATAGGGGGGGGGAAACAATGTGAAAGGAAGTCACATTTCAGATACTAGATACTCCATATGATTTTTATAATGTGAAGTAGGTGTCACAGACATTACTTTGTTACAGGCCACTACACCAGAATTCAGAAAATATCAAGAGCAGGTGTTAAGCAACTGTCGAACAATGGCTGATGGGCTAATTAAGCGTGGGTACAACTTGGTCTCAGGTACGTTTCTTGCCATCTTAGCATGAAAATTACAGAAGAATTCTTGAATTTGTCCCGAGTAGAATAATAATATGGAGTAAACTAATGTACCCAAAATTTTTGTCGAATATGGTAATTGCTTGACATCATATCAAATGAAATTGGGTATTGTTTTCTGGAAGAGGGTACATCAGTAAAGCAATAATATGCAGTTAGTTTTTCTGTTATATGAAGATTTAAGAGTGCAGTGGTCTTTGGGTGTTCATAAACAAGATGAATTATAGATGTATCATGATATGGGAATACTTTTTTGGAATTATCCTACCGGTGTTTTGAGTAGATTTGTGAATGATCACCAATCTCTGCTAGATCAAATATATTACTAACATACATTTAGTCAGGCAGCTGTCATATAACACCAGTATTAGATGACTGAAAATTGGCTGCCATATAACACCAATATTAGATGATACAAAAATGGGCCACTGTGCTTTCCATGTATAAATTCACTCTTTGGTAAAGAATATGATCTTTTATTTTCCAACAGATGGGACAGACAATCATCTGGTTTTGGTAGATCTTCGGCCAAAAGGTTTGGATGGTGCAAGAGTAGAGACCATTTGCAATATGTGTAACATCACTGTCAATAAGAACTCTGTTCCTGGGGACAAAAGTGCACTAACCCCTGGTGGTCTCAGACTAGGTCAGTATCTTATAGTTCATTGAGAATTATACATCTGTTTAATTTCGTTTGATGCATGATGAATTACTGCATATTTTTTGTTTGAAGGATAGCAAACAACCAGTTATGAGAGAGGGATGTCTTGGAGGCCAGCTGTGATGAGGCATTTTGAAGTATACTCTTGTGAGAGAAGGATGTTTTGAAGGCAAAAGGGAGTTAGTGAGTATGATTACTTTGAAAGGAGAAGGATGTGTTTTAGCGGTTGAATTAAATGAATTTGAGAAAAGTACATTGCTCTGAGAAAAGGGTGTTTGTTGGATATAAAGTAAAGCAGGACATTGACAAGTAAAGAACTGTATAAGGTGGGTATGCATTTGAGTTCAGGTGAATTGGAGCATTAACAAATGTGTTTCTTTGAGAGGAGGATGTGTACTGTGGGTAGATGAGGTGGGCAATATGCTGCTGTGAGAAGTGGGTTTGTGCTGGAGGATATATCAGTTGAGGTGAAGTAGCAATATGCATGTTCCTGTGAAAAGAGGAGAAAGGTATGTCTGAGGTCAATTGATATGGAGTAGTGATATATACTTTGCCTTCAGAGGAGGAGAGTGTAGAAGACCAGATAAGGTGAGGCATTGGCTTGTACATTGCTATGTAAGGAAGGTATGTGTTGGAGGTCAGGTAAGATGTGGCAGTGATAAGTATATATGATGTGAGAGAATGGTATGTTTTGGTCAGGTGAAATGAAATAGTGTTTAGTACTTTGTTGTGAGTGGTGAAGTGTGTGTTGGAAAACAGGTATGGTAGGGAAGTAAAAAGTACATTTCTTTGAGAGGAAGTTGTGTTCTGAGTGCCAGGTAAAGTTGGGCAGTGATGTGAAAACTCTTTACAGGAGATAAGTGGATATTAGAAGATATATATATATATGAAGGGCACAGTGATAAGTAGTTTGTTATGAAAGGAATGGGATGTACTGAAAGCCAGGTGAAGTGAACCATTGACTGTACAAATAGCTGTGGTTCTTCCTATATAAAGCCATGTCCACACTAACGAACAGTTCTCGGTGGGCTGTGCCTTCATCGGGCAAAGTCTGTTGGGCATACCTGTGTTGTCTACACTGTTGAGCTGGTTGGGCAGTCAATTCGTATAGTAGCCAGGCTTTGAGTGTGGTATCACCATTCACAGCAAAATTGAAAGGAGAAAAAAATAGCACATGGACGTAAGGCTAGACACGATGATAGCTAGGTTCATTCGTGGTGAGACAGCCAGGGCCCCAGTGTAACTTTTTGTGGCTGGCAGTGCTGTTGCTCTTGACCTGGCATCAAACCACCAGGCAGTGTCTGGTGATTTCACTCATCTTCGGGCTAGGGCAATCCTCTGATTTGCCCGTCAAAGTTGCCACAAAGTGTTCAGTGACAGACTTAACTGACCCAGTGTGGACACTCTTTTACACACTTAGTGTTGCAATACTCTGGGAATGAGTTGCATTAGCCTCTTAAAAAGTCAGGTTTACAAAATCTGTGGAGCCCTGATTAATTTGTTCTTCTTTTCTTTCACGTGAAATGGAATTGATTGGGGCAGGTTTTCCCTATGGCATGTCAGTTGCAATAAAAGAAAGGGGATGCAGGTTTGAGCATATTTTCTTTAGTCATATTTCATTTTCTCAGGAGATTTTTGTTGTTGAGATTTTATATCCACAAAATTAGATTTCAGGGTGAGCTATTGAGTGGGTCGCTGTCATTCATCCTGGAAAGAAACTGAAGGGCCCATTAAGGGCATATGGGTATAGGCATTTTTAAACTTGTTTTTATTGTTAGCCAGTGAATATTTAAAGCTACTGATTTATCCTCTAGAAGTTACAGATAGGATGGAGGCATTGCCTTAGTTTCAGAAAGGTAAAAATACTTTTTTATTTTTTCAAACCAGCTATAAGATCATTAGAATGGGTGGATTTACAAGAGAAATAGATTTTTTTTTTTATGGGGAAAATTAGAGTGTCATGGGATGGGTAGGTACTTGAGTGGTAGGTAACCAGCCCTCTCAATCAAGTACTAGATTACTAAGATGCATAAAACTTGGCATTCACTTAGCTGGCTTTTATATGTATACAAAGTGTCTCACTTCATTTGTGTGATAAAAGAAGAGAAGTGGAAAGACCTCTAAAGCAGGGCCAGATTATTTATTCATAACATATTTAAACTAAAATCTTGTTGAGGTGCAGTGTTTTACATGGTTCATGTTCACTCACTTCAGCAACTATATGATAATGCTTTATGAAAGAATCACTATAAATTGCTGGTTTGATATTTCAGCTTCTGATTTCTTTAATCATTATTAAGTTAAAAACTTTAATCCTCTTTGATCTCCTTTTGGACTTGGTCTCTGAACCTAATCCCATTAATGCTCATCACAATTTTCTTCCTAGGAACCCCAGCTCTTACATCTCGTGCTTTCAAGAATGAAGACTTTGAATATGTTGTCGAGCTACTGGATCGAGCTTGTGCAATTACCCTTGATGCCAAAGCTAAATCTGGAAAGAAACTTGCAGATTTTAAAGCAACAGTTGCAGGTGATGAAGAAATTAAAGCAAAAATTAAAGCACTGCAGGCAGATGTTAATGAATTTTCTCTGAAATTCCCCATGCCTGGGTTTGATGATCATTGATTTATGATATAGATTAAATGATAATTGATCCACTCGAAGGATGGCAAATCAAAGTTGTGATGGTTGGCCTAGTGGTGTAACACTGCCATCTGTATTAAGTGCAATATCAGTAAGTGCATAGTATTTACTCCTCTCCACACCCAACTGGAGTTATGCTAATAACTCCAAGCTTGTGTAAAATAATGTTACAAAGTTGCTTTAAATATCAGATTGTAAGTTTCAAATGTTAAAAGGTATATCTATGCAGTGAGAGGAGTATTATTGTTTGTGGGCTGAGCAGAAAATTTTTCTGCCTATTGTCCATCAGTTTTAAATTAAAAGAATTTGTTACTGCTTTGGGTTTTCCTGTTTTCGTATGTGTCAGAAAAAATAAATGACATATACCATACTACTGTTGCATTTCACACACTGATCAGTATGTTGGACCAGTGTATGAATTCCTAGCTAAAGTCTGTTGTATCAAATAAAAACACATATCCATTTGTGTGTAATTAATCTCATTCACCTATTTGTGTAAAGACTGCAATTTCAATCACAGATATATAACATATACTGCATACACTAGTTTATTCATCTATCCTTCTTAACTTTTATGGATCATGTATGGTATATACAAGAGCATGGAATTAAGTTGCCTTTAAATAACAATCTACTCAACAGATTTTCTGAAAAGTTTTGGATAAAGATGAGAGACAATGCAAGTAATGCTCTTCTTGCAAGGCAACTTTTTAAGACCTTATGTACACTACTGGGGAGTCAAGTTACATGGATATCCCAATGTAACAAAAGAAAATAAGCCTTCTATCTTTAGCTTATGAAGGTCTACACTTGCCATCTCAACTTTTGTGAGGATATGATAATTAGGATGCACACATTCTAAGCTGGGGCCCTCACAACTAAGTACAGTATTGCACTGTATAGATTCACTGTTTACGCTTCTGCAATAGTTTAGGTTTTATTGCTTTTACTTCACTCATATTTGATTTCCTTGTGTTTTGTTCTGTCATTTACAAACTTTGAAGGTAAATTTGTGCATATGTATGGAGAAACAACAGAAATGGCATACCCCTATCTAACTATGAGTGCCTGTGACCAGATTTTGCAAAAGGCAAGCCTAATGCTTTGGGTTTACTACATATATTGCTTCAATTACAGTATCAAAGCATATGCCCATGAAGGAAATGTTTGGGATTTTAGGCAAGATAGGATTGGAGACAACTGTAGCTCAGGGTCACACTATCTTGGGGAACAAGCAGGTATTCAAGGTGGATCATATGTCTTATCTACTTGTAGCTGGAAGAATATTTGGAAAGCACTGTGTGAGGAAAACATAAGAGAAGGAATAGGCCAAGTGGGAGGCTGGGTTAGATGTAGACTCATCCAAAACAAAGTTAGGGTTTTCTTTACCTACAGATAATACACATACATTTTGCAAGTTTTTTCACACATGGAGGGAAAGGTGTTCTTTCTTTTGAATTTTGCTGTGTAAGGGTCAATATTGGCAGTTGTTTTGGTGCATGAACAGGAACGGGACCTGCTTTTCAGCAGTTCCATCGCCTTTGTGCTATGCAGAAATCTGCTCACTACTCATACTGTAGTCTTGCATATATTTTTGGACCGACCAGTGTTGTGTTATTCCCCCCAGAGGTACAAGTTTCTTCAAAATTGGACCTCCTAAAAAGTGCAATAATGAATAACTAGTGTAATAATGAATAACTTCATCAACACAATTAATTTCTAGTTCAGTTGAGGAAGGAAGTTCCAGGCTACAGGCTCATGAGACTGATATCTTGTAATATATGCAAAGAATGAAGGAAGATCAAGAGAAACAGAAAAGCAAGTGACTGTCTGATACAATTGCAAGCTCAAAAGCAGAAGAAAATCTGAGTATTCAAGAGGCTAACATGGGAGCACAAAGAGGCTGCCAGCTATCATGAGAAAATGCTTAAAGTTACAAAAGGAGGAAGCCACTCACTGATGTGCTTGAGTTAGCTCTCGTACAGTAGCCACACAATCAGTCTTCTAACACTCCTGATGATAATAATGTACTATTACCAAAGTCATCTTAATTCTGTCCACAATTTAAGGCAGAGAAAATACAGTTTTCATCAATCCCTTCAAAGAACTGCTGCAAAATTATAAATCTGCCAGCAATTCGGTGAAAATATTGAATTTCTAGAATCTTTTAGATGGCAAGACTGATGAGGTTCTCAGTTATCTATCTGTATCTCTGATGTCTCTTCCCAACTGGAACTCCCAAAAGGGGGGTGGCAATGGCAATAGAATATCCATAAGTGGTAAACTCCAGTGCCACTTCTCAGCCTTTGGAGCATCACCCTTAACAGGCCACTGGCAAAGGGCAACTCCAGCACAGTGTTCTTAGAGGCTTCTACCTACTGTTTCTACCAACTACTTCTACCTAATGCTCCCACCTAATGATCCTGTCTAATGTGCCTACCTACTATTTCTATCTATTGCTCCTACCACTTTGCCAAAAGGCAGAGCTGGCACACAGCACTCACTGCAAGAAAATCTAGAGTTACAGAGAAATGAGTTGTGTGAGTTCCGTGTAGTAAAGTGTTATTTGTGACAAAGAGAGAATGCATTTCTGTAGAGAGAATGCCGGCAGTCCACATGTGGGTGAGGCAGAAAGAAATGACAGCTACCTGGGTTAGAAGAGAGCAAATTGACACCACTGAAGTGCTGGCTCACTACACAGCCGTCAATATCCCTCCCAATATCCAGGCGGAAGTATTGATAATATACCTCCCTGGTTGGTAGATACCTACCAACTACTATCTACTTAAACCATCACTGCCAACATAATTCTTATCCTAACAACTGCCACCATTACCGTAATTATATACTATGGCCAACATGGCAATAGCCACTTATATCACTGCTACATTACTATCGTAGCAACAAGAATTCTACCAATATAACTGTGGCAAATTACATCACTTCTGACATGAACACAACCACTGACGTACCATCATAGGTGACACAACATAGCTCAAAGATTTCTTTCAAACAACTTTCCAGCCAGTAATGTTTTTTCTACTGAGGACTGAAAAATAATTAAACGAGCAAGAAAAATATTCCTTAAACTGAGGTTTTCAAGCAAATCTATTACTCTCACAAAAATATCAAAATTTGCCGGTAATAGTTCAGATTTTTTTTTGCCAAAAAACTTTTGTTTTAAAACTGAAATATGGCATAATGAAAAACTTCTATACTTGAAATAATTACAGAAAATATCTCAAAACGCTTTCCCAAAGCAACAGATACCCAATAAATACAAACCGAATAATCATAGAATCTTATAAAAGGGTAAAAATTAATTATCAGTTTATAGGCTTTAATGTTCCCCAACATATATTTCAGCTTTGGATTCGAATTAAGCATAAAAAACAGTCCTTATACTGAGATTTGCAAGCAAATCTATTAGTTTCATAAAATTACCAAAACTTGCAGGTAATAGTTCAGATAATTTTTAATCCCAAAACCCTTTTGTTTTGAAACTGAAATGACAAAATGAAATGCTCCTTTATTTGACATAATCATTTAAAATATCTCATAATCCTTTCCCAAGGAAACAGATACCCGATAAGTACGAATCAAATAATCAAAGAATATCCTAAAAGGTAACAATTAATTACTTATTTACATCCATTAATGACCCTCAGCATATATTTTAACCCCTGATTCGAATTAAGCGAGAAGAATAGTCCTAATACTGAGGTTTTCAAGCAAATCTATTACCCTCACAAAAATACCAAAACTTGCAGGTAATCTTGTTAATGTATAGCCCATTACATGACATTCTTCATTTTCCTAACCATTACCTTCTCAATTCTACATCTTACTGTGACACTATCTTTCACTTTATCCACTCTTGTGGTGTCTTTGTATTTCACTTGCTTTTAACCTTTCCCACTGTTTTACCATATGGTTCTTCAATTCAATCTTCCTCACGTATATCCCATACAACGATGTTCCATCTTTTGTATTTCATTCCTTTGACTGTTTCACTTATTTGACAGTTTTCTTTCTTGAAAAAGCTCACTGTTTCCTGGTTTGCTAGGCAGCACCAGGAAGGAAAACAACAGCCCCATTTGCTCGCATTCAATCTCTAGCTATCATGAATAATGCATTGACACCAGAACCCATCATCCACAGTCAAGTCCCACAGAACATTCTATAGTTTCCTCTGACTACTTCATACTCCCTGGGTCAGCCCTCTTATAACATATTGCCCCCCCCCCCCCCTCCCGGTATACGCCATTAATTAGTTCTAACCCAAGAATGCCTCCTGCCTTCCTGAATGTTCAGGTCTAGATATCTCAAAGCCTCTTTCACTTCATTATCCCCTTTCCTTCTTATCCTTCACCACTCCCTTGCTCCTCCCACATGCATCTTCATACTTAATTTCTCTTTACTCATCCTCTCCATATGTCCAAATTCCTTCAGTACACCCTTGTCAGCTCTCTTAATCATGCTCCACTTATTACCATACCTCTCTCTTACACTATCATTTCTTATGCAATCAACTCAATCACCTGTTGTCTCTGGGGACTTCATATCCAACATGTTCACTCTCTTCCATTATTTTGCATTCAGGCTACATGGCCTACATCCATACAACTCTATCAGGACTAATACAATTTCAAACATACCCATCTTTACCCAAATAGACAATAGCCTTTCCTTCCATAAATTCCTCAATGCATCCAGGACCTTAGTCTCCTATCTCACCCTACGACTTTCAGCCTCATAGTTCCATCAAGGTAGTACATCTATTCACTCTACTTACTCCTTCCCATTCATCCTTACTCTCAAAAAATTCCATCTCCTCTTGTTTCATTTCATCACCTCCCTTTTGTTTACACTCTCTCTCTCCATGTCTCTTTTCACACTATCCCAAACTCTGTCACCAGTTCTGGAGTTTCTCTACTGAGTCTGCTAATAGGGCCATCTCATCTGCAAACAGCAACTGACTCACCTTCCATACACTCCATGCTTAGTGTACCACCATAGACCTACCTCTTACTCTCCTATCTATGAACAGATTAAATAACAACAGTATCACATGTTCTTGACACAAACTCATCTCCCTGAAAAAACATACATCCTTCTCACTTCCTATTCACACCCATGTTTTATTGTCCTAGCCAAAGCACATTACTGGATTTATTTACTTTCAGTGTAACCTGCATAAATGTAACCCCATCCACAAGGTCTCTTTGTCAGCCCTATCATATATTTTCTCCAGATTCATAAATGCCACACACATTTCACTCTTTCTCCATGCATTTTTCACAAAAATTCTTCAAAACAAACACCAGATCCACACATTCTCTACCTCTTGAATCCACATTTCTCCTCCCTATTTGGATGTTCTGTGCATGAGTTATGCCAAAACAATAATGTCTTCACCAAATATCTGGGACATTATTACTCAGTGTCAGGCATGTCTGAGGTTATGATGGTCCAAAACAATATCTGAGGAATATGATGCATCTAGAATCCTATTCTAGATACAGAAAAAGATGGATGTCAAACAAAGTCCTCAGATGGATGAATAAGTTTTAACCGATCTTTAGTCAAAATAAAACAATCAAATCTAATGGTTAAACTGCTAAATATAAATATATAAGTACATGTCTTACTAAGCAGTCCCATCCTTGTTGACCTACTCATCCCTTAACATCCCTAAGCCAATTCTCATACCAGATACAGAAAAACCCCTATGAAGATTTCCAGAAAACTTTAGTTATGAATTTATATACCTCTTCCTACCAGTCCCACGATCCCCTTCGATAGGGTATACTATATTCAGAAAGCTGGACACATACACCACGCTAATCCACAGGTCAAGAAGAGTAGTGATGCAGTGTATGTGCATATTTTTAGGGTAAGTAAAGAACAAACAAGCAGTGTTCAGTGTCTTCAGTGTGGAAGTGGCATCTTGGGCATGTGGGTTATTGTCATATACTGAATCAATGTGGAGAAATGGGCGGTGTCAAGAACCTATACAGATGATAAAGGATAACCTATAGATGTTTAGGGAGCGTGGTTGCTGATGCATGTATGTCTGGTGGAGTGAAGTTTAAGAATGGGTCGGAGGGCAGTTGTTTAGAGCCTGCTGGACAAATTCAGTGTATGTTTTGTCAGTGATATCTATTGGACAATAATACAGAGAAGATACCCTCTTTATTTGCTTTACAAATGTAAGTTAGTACTGTAATAATAATCAAAAGCATACATAACAAGCTATAATGAAACTGCTTATTTATACTACTGAAGATATTCTATACAAGAACAATGTAGCAAAAAATTACTTCTATACTGTTAATTATGCACACTGCATATTTTCTTTTCATACCTGGGTTAACCATGTCTGAAATGTGAAGTCACAATTCAGGTTTCCTGAATTCCATTGGATGAGAAAATTCTAGGAAAAAACAAAAGTTTTTCTAAATTTTCTATGAGGTGCTTTACTCCATAAGCTAGAAGTATTCACTTAGAATATTTTTTTCCTGGATGAATACATTCCTTTTTATACTCTCATCTTCCTTGTTTACACACTTCCAAAATGTCACCAACTTCAGCAGTGCCTTACTTGAATCTACTATTAGACAACCTAGAAAAGCCAGGCATGCTAAAAAGCGCATTTGGGTGCACTTAAGGTTGGCATAAAAAGAGAATCTGAAATTACAGACCACAAACGTAACATGGGAGAGTTCACAGAATTCTTCTCGAGCGCCGGCACTATTGTACATTACGCCTTTCTCTTCTTTGACTTCGTTGCGTCCATAGGTTCTCTGAAGTCCCATAAACAACTATAGAAGCTTATCTATTCAGTGAGGTACTCTTCGGGCTGGGTTCTTCACCTTGGATTGAACGCGACGTGGGACAAGGTGAAATTGTATGGGCCGTAGAGATGAGGCCATGTTTGTGTCTGTTGTGGTTCAAATGTAAACAAGTCAAATGAGATGACTTAAAGTCATCAAGATTAATATAATAAATTTTCGGATTCCACAATTTTGAGGTTTTATAGTAAATTCAGTATTTTATATATATAGCTTATTATTTTGAGTCAACATGTATTTTATCTAAATGAAAATATATCATGTTTGAGTATAGATCTTAACACAGAAGTTTGATAAAAACTCTAGGGAATTGATTCGAACCATTTCGTTATGGTCGGCGAAATTAAAGCAATTTCATGACAAAAAACGGCGGCAAATTAAAATATCAATACAATGCAACGCCGCCTTTAGAAATATATTATCAAGTCGAATTACTACATGTATTGATAAACTTTGTAGTATTTTATGAACAAACAGGTCTTATTATACCTATGAAAACAGAGTGGGACAAGAAAACCGCTCTTAAAGATTCCATTAATATGTGACCAGTAACTTGCCTCTTCGTAAGTCAGGGTGATATGTCTGGAAAGTAAATGAAACACGGCGAAAATGTTACAGTATATTTCAGCAGGTGGGTACAGCATGTGGGGGGGGGGGAAGGAATGGTTGGGGCCACACTCATGGGAACAGCAGTGGGAGGGGGGAAGGGGGCAGCCACCCCGTACCTGGCTCAGGCAAAGCAAGAATGACAGGAAACGAGAACCTCTCTGCTGGTTTGTCATACATGACAGGCCAGAGCCAGCCAGCCAAATGGACGAGCCACTAGTAGACTTAACACTGTTTAAAGTACTAAGAGTTTACATATAGGTTAAAATTACCTTCATGGGTGACTAAAACACATCTTCTATGGATAACATCCCAGCAGAACATTCTCCGAGGGTTCCCTGCACGACACAGCCACGTCTTATGTTCCCCATTTTCTATCAGGGTGAGGGGGTAGGGTAGATCAAAGGAATTCATAGGGGGGTTAGTAGAAAGAGGTGCTCTGATTTATTTACACTTTGACAGCATGATGACCTGTAGCAGGAGAGATTCATGGCACATTACTTTCCTAACTGCATAAAACTGGTATAACACATGTATATATAACTAAAACCTTTACTAAGTATTGACATATGGGATTTTATATGACACATTGATTTGCATGTATGTCAAGCTGATGGCTGTACAGCAGTTTTGTGCGATAGCTTTCGAAAGGAAGCAGGAACCTTGTGGCTCACGGGGCTTCCCCAAATGAGGAAAAGGTCATTATTATTCATCGGAGTTACTGGTTGGCAGGAAGCCTTAAATTCCCCCTTTTTTCACAAATACATTCCTGCATTTTGTAGCCTAGAAGAACATTTAGTGACTAACATGTTTTAAATACTCCAAATAAATAATTTCTCTTTTTAGTGCTATGAAACTACGATCTGGTGGTGATCACATTAAGTATGAAAAGTAAACGGTTATAGATATAGTTTGTCTTCACTACAAGCAGCACAAGATACTCTATACACTTAGTTTTACAAATAATTATATAAAATGAAAACAAAATATTCGTAGGTTTATACACAAGGAAAGGCAATTATAACTTATTACATTAGATTCTAGTAAATGACAGCCATTTAATCTAGAAGACATAGAACAAGGTGATTGTCTGATCAAGGTGTTCAGTTCCATCGATCTGATATTACTGGCACTGTGAACTAAAATATCTTGGGTCGTCTGCCTATTCCCATCTTATCCAATGCTCTTCTTTTCCCTCTCATTCTTCGCATACATTCTTGCAAACGCTGCCCCGAATAGCCAAGGATCTGTATACCACCCGCTGTAGAATATAATTCACCTGTCTCACATCACCACCTTTCATATGATTATAACATTTTCATGGTTACATTAAGTGTTCGTGTCTCCACAGATCACAGCAAAAAGGAAGAGAGAGAATGTCCCGCCCACAGCTGGTCTGGCCCCGGGCCACGGCTCGAGTCAGGCCCTTCCTCTTCACAGCTCGTTTTCTGTGTTGACAGTTGCGGCGCTCTCAATGACGCCATCATCCTGCTGAAGGAAACAGATATGGAATCAACAAATAGTTAACATACACTAGCTCTATTACATAATTACAGGAAAATGATTATCTTTTATTCATTATATGTTAAAATCTTATAAATATCACAAGAAAGCTTTTCAAAGATCTCTTGATATTGGAAAATAGATGCCAATGATGTCAGCCCGCACTAGTTTTGTCTTGGTGACGTCGTGATACACTGCTCCGTTTATTCGTGCTTTCAGAAGGCATATAATATTTAGCTATATCCTATAAGCCTTGGTCCCACGTCCTTAGGAAAATGGGGCATGCAATTTTATATGAATAGTGCGAATCGTGACAGTATCCAATTTGACGCGCACCAACCACGCGAAAAGTGAGAAATGAGAATGGTCGAGACAAGAGGGAATGTGGAAGTTAAAGAAAAAGGAATAGACTGGAATACGTGGAATAGATGAATGTAAAGAATGTGGGTATGGGTAAATGGCAGAGTTTGAAACGTAGAGTGGAGCCTGGGGATATCAATGTTGACAAAGTAACATAAGTGACTGAGGGGAGTTTCCAGCCCCCCCGTTCCCTCCCCCTATAGTTGCCTTTTACGACACGCAGGGAATACAGATGAGACAACAGTCTTAAGAGGGTGTGGTGAATGGGTTCGGACATATGGAGAGACTGAGAAAGGAAAGGTTGGCAAAGTGAAAAAATGTGTTAGAAGTGGAGGGAACAAGGAGAACAAGGACACCGAACTGAAGATGGAAGGATGGAGTGAAAAAGATTTTGAGCGATCGGGGCCTGAACATGCAGGAGGAGGGGGAGGAGGCAGGGGGGGGGGAGCATGGTCACCTTTTGAAATCGTGATAATAGTAACAAAAGAGAAACTTCCTTGCACGGTATTTATACGGGATGCAGTTATATAGTTTAGAGCCATAACTGAACGATGCAGGACTTGCAAGCAATCTATGTAAGAAGAGTAACGAGCACAGACGTGCACGAGAGAGGGGAAAGGAGAAAGCAAGCACGAAAAGCAAGCGGTACAGGCGTTAATATCATTTAGGCAGCGTGTGGTACAGTGAGCCGCCTGTGATCAGCTATATGAACTAGGCTATTGCTGCTGCTGCTGCTGCTTGCCGCTACGCACTGAAGGAGAAATGGGCGGTGTGGGCGGCCTGCAGGTGGGAGGCTGCTGGCTGTGGCGCCACTTGGTTGGGCTTGACGGGCGGCAGGAGCGAAGTGTCCACCAGGCTCATCCAGTCCAGCTCCTCCGTCCGCAGGAACTGTGGCACAACAACACCGTCAGCCGGGGAGGAGAGGACGGCAGTGGAGGGGGCAAGGACCAAGCCAGGTGAGGCAACCCAGGGACTGTAGGGGCAAGGACTGGCCAGAGTGTGCAACCCATGAACAGTGAGGCATGAGGCAGGGGATAGTGTGTGAGAAACAGCCTAGGAACAGCATCAAAGGCAGAAGAGACGGGACGGGAGATCAAGACAGAAATGTGGACAAAGAGCAGGGCAGATGGGAGAGTTGTGGTGAGAGGCAACGGCCAGTAAAAGACGTAAACAGGTGAAAAAAAAAGAGCAGCTGGTGTGGCGTGAATGTTCACAGAAACGAGCAAAACGGACGACGAAAAGATACCAAGTAAACACAGTCAAGATGGAAGACAGTGAAGTAACACTGCTTTTGTATCGCCGCACACATGGCAGCAGCAGTGTCTAAAAATTAGTGAAAAAAAGGTGATCATGACTGTGGGTCTGAGATGTCACTGGCGGTGAAGGTGTGTGTGTGTATGTGTGTGTGTGTGTGTGTGTGTGTGTCCTTAAGACAGAAAATTGCAAGAGGTGGGGAAGATGGCGTGACCTCAGGTTCAGGTCACACGGGTGAAGGTCATGAACCCCTGGTGACTAACGCGTGGGCGATGTGTTCCGGCTCACTGTAATATATTATCACCGGGTGATTCGCTCAAACCCTTCAGCACAACTGTACGTAGATTTTGACCTGACCGGCGACAGAGGACACCACTGGGGGTATTGCGTTCAAACTTCACAAAATTAGAGGAACTGTCTGCTAACTTCACAGCACTGGAGTGTTTCAGCTTCACAACACTCAAGGAGTCTTGTCATATGCGTCGACTACAAATTCTTCAAAAGGAATATTTCCTTGACAAAACATAGCATGACGGAACGGCCGTGAGAAATACGACCTTTATTTATATCTTAAAACTAAATCTACTTTGTGGAGAAAAGGACAAAATATGCAGTGAATAGTTCAGGGTATTTTTCGAGCAAAAAGAAGAGAAAGTTTTATTATTGGGATATAGTATAATGAAAAGGTTCTTTGCATTACTTGATATAAAAAAAAGACAACTTATTGGGGCTGATTGAGAACGAATAATTGTGACAAATACTACAAAACGATTATTTCAGAGATTAAGTGCAGGATCTAATTATCGCAATACAAAATTTCTTCGACCCCAGAACTTACTAGGCATTACAAAGTTTACCAATACTGAGCTTTTAAAGCAAATATATCTTATGAAAAAAAAAAGACAAAGAATGCAGGTAACAATTCAACGTAATCTTGTGCCCCCCCAAAAAAAAATAAAAAAGAATATTATGGGTGGCTTCGTTGCATTACAAGACAACCAGAAACATTATACAGTGCTTATTGGGGTCGACAAACAGAGAATAATTAAGAAACATTAAAAATACAATTATGTGGAAGCTGAATTACGTGAGTTAATGCTCCAAAAACAACGTTGCGACATCTTATCTCAGGATTAACCACATGTTCCATGCTGAGGAAAATTCTGGGGTACAGATGTTGTTATGAAACTAATAATGCCCGTTATTCTGCATTCCACTAACTATATGTTTAAAATATTTCATAATTATTCGCAACCTGTCGGCCCTAAGAAGTATAACTGATTACTTTAAACTGGTATTCACGGTAAAGAAATCTCATTGTGTTATTTCAAACTGAATATAATACTTTTTCGACATAAAATATACCTGAACTATTACTTGCATTTGTAACCATTTTCTTCAAAAGTTAAATATGCCAAGCAGTTCCTCCATTCGTTATACAAAGATTAAAGTATGTTAAGTGTTCATAAGATTAAGAGAATACATAAATTAAATATATCTCATAGTCTAACACGAATAAAAAAAACAAAAATATATAACTAAAAACAGCAAAAACAGATATAGACCAAAGTGGACGGAAAAGTCACCCAGTCTGAGCAAGTAAGTGAAAGCACAGAACAATGGTAACCAAACAGCGTGTTGCCTGACCTGCTCAACTTCGTCCGCGTCCCCGGGCCTGGTGCGCATGCGGCCTGCGCTGCGGGCAGTGCGCTGCTTGGCACTCTGCACGCGCTGCGTCAGGATCTGGAAGATCAAACTCTTCTTTAAAATGTGAGGTTCTCCAGGATGAATATGACTTATTTCTACGGTGAAACAAAAGCATAATGTATGGATGGAGTCGAGTCGATTTGAGTATGAGGAACATCGTCTTCAGGCTTCAAACATAAAAAGAAATAAAGTTAAAGACAAACACAAAATACTAGGCACACACACACACTTTTCTCCAACTTACCTCCTGACGGCGACGCTCAGCCTCTGCCTGCTTCTCCACGAGTTTCTCCTGGGTGAGGGGGTCGTTCTGTTGCTGGTCCTCCAGCTTCTGGAACTTGCGTGGCGGGTGACGGCGGATGAGCGAGTCGGAGGCGTCTGTGGGGCCTACCTCAAAGGCCACAGCCCGACCCCCAGCTGTATGGAGAAGAGGTTCGATTAATCATTTAGAAGTAGTTTCTATTCAAGAAGCGACGGGAGATCATACCAGGTCCCTAGAGATAACTTCAAATTAACAAATTACATTTTTCAGCACAAGTTTTATCAGATATGTTTCATACATTGCAATTTGTTACCATAAACCAATAATAGTTTGTCCTATCCAGAAGTATCTAAGAACAGTTCTTTCTTCTAACATTCTTTCGAAAATAAATACAATCCTTTGGTAGAAAACTTGTTTGATAGACAAGATGGCGTAACGTGAAAACTAATGTACACTCCTGAGTGTTTCATACGGGAAGATATCTTTCTATAAACAAGTATAGTTTTACAGATTTTTTTTCCCTTATGGAAGTAAATCAAACTGTTCAGTACAAATGAATTTGCATAATATGGAAGAATATGTCATGAAAAAGTATGTTGTGGAACATAACACTCGCCAGTAATAAAAATGCCTTGAAAGTTGTTAATCTGAGCTTTAAGTAAAACAGAACAAAGCAAAATCATCACATACAACCAAAACCCAGCTAATCCACCTCAACCACTAGAGACAAACATAAGACAATGTCCATTCTTTATACAATCCAAAAATCTCTTCGTGTATGAGTACATTCTAATAAGAATGAATAACAAAACTTTAATACAATAAACTTTACTACAATGCACAACAAAAAAAGAAATTAATGAATTTCGAAATTCATGGGTGAATAATTTAAAAGCCAATTTGCCCAGACCGGCTAATCTGAACACAGCAAAGTGGCAACGACCGCCCCAGCACCACAAAGATATTTTTATCACACTATTTCCGGGACTCTGTATTTCCCAGGTGCATGGTCAAGCACGGCTGTTGAAATACATTATACAGATAATAACAATTTAGACAATTTTGTTTCGTTATTTTAAAAGTATCCCTGATTACTCAATATGCTAATCTCACAAGAAAAGACCTTAGTTTATTATACTATTTATATTAACGTTTAAAGAAACTGAATTCTCATTAGTTTGCAAAGTCACAAGCTTTGCACACTCCAGTCGTGTCATTATTTACGAATAAAAGTATAAAGATTAACAATTAAGAAAATGAATTTTAATTAAATATTTCATGTGATGGTTATCTCACTGTTCCTGTGAGCGTGGGCTGGGAATGCGGTATGCATTGCGACAGCGAGCCAGAATTCGACAGGTAAAATGGTGTTTTAATACCTCATTCAACCGAAACTCAGGGTTATGCGAGTATTTTCTGCTTTTAGAGTCATCGACAATGGTGAAAATTGTTACGGCATTTAGATCTCTGGTACTAGGTAAGCAAAACTATTAACTATGAATTGATTTAGTTTCCCTTAAAACAAATTTTGGTTAATTAGTGTATTCATTAATATACTTTGGACGCCCCTGAGTTAGTGATCCCCTTTTCATTGGCATTTTACTTTAAACTCATTTTAATTTCTCACTGTCTCCCTAGCGATATCTCTTTACTCTCTCTCAGATGATTAATGTAGCTTCTCTCCTTGTATGGAAATCCTACGTCTGCCTCCTCAAACCATTCCATCTACTTTTTTTTCCTCTTGGCTATCACCTTCCTTCACTCTCTTCTCTCTCAACTAACACCTATCGACATAGTTCTCACTAACACCCACCTACATACACTTCCTCCCTGTCACACATTCCTAACACTTCCCTTCTCTCTCCCTTCTGATTCCCAGCTTTAGAGAGTTACTGATGCATCGAATCACTTCTGAGTCACCAGTGAACCCGGTCATCGCTATTCTTTATCACCAGTGAATCATCGTCACGGTTGATTCGGACCGATCAATTACTCACGGCAAATCACACACTCGATTTTCTTGTATACTTCATCAGTGAATCATCAAATCAGTTGCATTTCTAACACCTGAATCATCGAATAAGTCGATTCTCTGATGCATAACCCGACTGAATCCGAACTTCAAAAGTGTGTTTGAATCCCCGACACATCAACAAACCACCGAACTAATATATATATATATATATATATATATATATATACACACAAGAAATTCATGAAGTAAAAAGGAACATCCTTAAAGTAAGACTGGGCATTGCGTTTTATTTTCTAAACTACTCGCTGTCTAGCCGGAGTCCGGTGTTTCGGGGTGGCGCAGTGGGATAACAGGCGATGAAGATTAGGGTGTGCGTGGTTCGATGACGTCTGTCCCACATGCTTCGTTATGTGGGGAATGCACGTATGATCAATAGCCTGCAGTGCATGGCGCTCCGACTCCGTCATGCACGCACAAAGACACACATGCACCAAAGGTTTTTCAACCAGTGTGATGACGTCAACAGAGAACATTTCTTCGTTCGATGCAAGGATAGAACAACCAATGGACATAAAATTAAGCAAGAAACTTGTCAGAAAAAGTATAAGAGCGGAGGATGAATGAGAATAAACTGAATGGTGATACTATAAAAGTGGACAATATAAAGAAGTTTTAAAAAAAGATGCATGACGGAAGAAAATGTTCCAGGGATGGGGGCCCTACGGGTGCTCCCTCTGTGGCACCTCCCAGCTCCTTGTGCTACAGGAATCCCAGGGTTGTCAATACCAACACCCTAACGAGTGTGTTTCAAGACCTCTACTGATATACTTAAACACCCTGAGGGTGTGCCTGACACCACTTGGTTAGCAGCGACATCACGTGCCACCGCCTGGCGACAAACTGAAACCACCTGATCGAAACTGCTGTCAAAGTCCCTGACAACATACTAGCCAGAACTCTTTGCTACTCAGTATGCTGGTACAATGTCACCATCATCAACATGTGAAGTGATACTCCACTCTCCCCCATCACTGACTATATCCGTCACTCAGTCTTCCTCTGCGTAACTGATTCATTGCATTAAAAAGTTCTCGGTTTCAGAAATCAGAGAAATTACCGTTTTCTCGTAAGTGGGCATATTCAAGTAATTTCCGTCAAAGTATACATGCTAAAGTTACAATCTACTTTTATCTTCGGCTATGCAAAGTTATAGCTCCATCCCCTTCGATAATTATGCAGAAACAGATTTCCCTACCTAGCAATTGTTAAAGGTTAATAACGTAATCTTCCACACAATACAAGTCTAACAGAAAACGTGAGCCTAAAGTGCCCACAACCCTGGGCGGGTCTTGTTGTCGACTGAGGTAAGGAATTCCTACTTCTTAGAAACTGACTCACACTAAAGAATTCCAGCTTCTGTTTTCTCTCTCACTTTTTTCTTAATTTTCTTCTTTTTCTATCGACTTCCCCTTTCCTCTCACGATACCCATAATTATCCTTTGTTATATCGTTTTTTCTCAATTTTCCATTTACATATATCGTTTCCCTCCTTACTGATATTCATTTCTTCCTTGTATTCCTAACAAAATTTTAATAAAACTGTCACTACGCATAAAGTTTGTAGTTTATAGATTTTCATCCAAAATACAAATATTCTGGGCAGTTCCATCGAGAAATCTTTACATCAACCATTAATATTCGAAGTCAAATTTCTCTTCTTTATCATGAAAAGCAATGTCTTCATTATCTAAAATATCTACGCTTTATTTTTCAAATTAGAAACAGTAAAATTTTATTTAATGGCAGCCGCTGGAGAATTGAACGCAATGATACAATATGTAACTCTTATGGGATACATTACATAAAAGTAATTATAGTGGAATCACAACTAGTAATCTGTAATGTTGTGATGAATATAAATGCCCTCATAATAATGGGGGGGGGGTAAGAGAAATGGGTATTGTAATGCGGGGAGGAGGAGGAGGAGGAGGAAATGGGGCCATGGATTACACTGCGGGTGATGGGAGGGGGATTTTACAAATCCCGGTGTGTGACGTGGGAGAAGGACGCCAAGAGGCACCGCTTCACCTACGAGGAAATAAGTGTGACGCTCATTGCAAGGGGACGGGAATGCATGTTAAACCCTTGAGCACGACATTACGACCCCTGAGCACGACGGTACGACCTTTGAGCACGACGGTGCGACCCTTGAGAGGAATTCGAGAGGGAGCAATATATCTCAGGGGAGACACGGCTACGCGGGGAGCTGACTCACAGACAGCGGCAGTTTACACGTACCACCCCCAGAGATTGTCACGTGAGGCGCATGTAGACAGAGGGAGACCGTCACGCACGACCTCAGAGGCCCTTAACCCCTGAAGACCTCGACGGGCAAGGTAGGGAAGATCAGGAATGGACCTTATCCCTTGTGGGACCTTGGCCAACAGGGTGGGGACCTGAAAGCTCTGGGATATGGGTCTTCATGACTCCTGCTTGGGAACCGACAAGCCCTTCACAAACACACACACACACACACACACACACACACACACACTATTTATCATTCAGAATTAATGTCTTCTCAAATCGTCTTTACACACACACACACACTTTTATGTTGTACGAACGCTCTTATACAAGTCCTTTCACGCATCCTAAACTTAACACAAAGTATCTTCTTGCTATTTAGTGTCGTTATGTTTGTACCTGCAAGACGCAACTATACCTTAAGGTGTTCACACTCGCACCCAGCCTTGTGACACACTTGTGTAAGGAGTCATTTCCCATGCTCTCCTGGGCTTGTTGACACTCAGTAAAGGAATATGATCTCTTCTGACGTGGTCAAATTTCCAGTGTCTACAGACTTACACTTATCATAAAGTACTTTAAGTGTGTGTTTATGAGGATAGTTATGCAGATATAGCTAAACTCTGCCTCTGCTATCTTGTCCACCGACGAATGTGTGTTAGACAGTACACTCAATAGAGAGAGAGAAAGTCCTTCTGCCGTCAGTCCTTCTATGAAACCTCGAGAGGCTACTCCACAGATAAATGAGGTTATGTGTCAAATATTCATAGTTCTGGGGAGAACTTCCCTTCCGCGGGAACGCTCAATCATTCAAGCCGTGACCTTAACGAGGAACCACCACGGTGTTTGTCTTACTGAAGTGGTGTGTGCTATTTGTTGTGAACACGTGAAACGTACTGGTACGATCTTTGAGCACGACGGTGCGACCCTTGACCACGACGTTATACGAACCTTGAGCACGTCTGGGCAAGTCTCTCACCTCCATCACCATACACAGAAAACGTGACTCCCTCCCCCACACACGCTTACTAACCCGTACCACGAAGCCCACATAAAGTACCGGGAAAACTAGGTCGTTCGTGCGGTGGCTGAGCTCCGTAGGGCAGGTACTTGGTATTTACCAAGTCAATAGAGAGGTGTAAAGGAGAGGCGACCGATATTAAGAAGGTGGCTCTTCGCTTACCATGCAACAGGCGATGGTTGCCGGACTCGCTGACAGTAAAAGAGTCGGATGTTACGCTTAAAAGATTAAACGCAGACTCGGTGCTATCTCACGCCCTAAACGACGAGTTTGACTGCTATCTTACAATCCAAGGACGAGGTAGAATGCAGATTATCTTACCCTACTCCAAGGACAAGATACGCACAGCTCTAAGAGCAAGATAGAGCACTCTATCTTACTCACCAACGGTAATATAGGCAGGCACTGTAAGGGATACAACTAAGAAAATATTGCTATAGTAAAGAAGAATATACATACGTATACAGCTATGCCAAGAACTGTATACACGTATAGCATGTTTTATCCAAGGTTTACCATCGTCTACCCGTTCATGCTGTCATCAGTTACCGTACCATATAAGTCCTCTCGCTCAGAGCAGTTCATGAGTTAAAAATACCGCCACCCTCATAAGATTGCAGCACAACAACTCTCATTCCTATATCAATCAGTGTAGCTTTACTCAAAAATATTACTCAGCCATTTTTTCTCCTTTGTTTCTCATATTAACTCCTCATCCTCTCTCATTATCTCATTTATTTCTTAACTCATAACAATGAGTTTCCGCTTTCTCTCATAAATACTTTAGAATATTCATACTTCTATTTTCACTACGTCATTTCTATGACTCATCTCGCTAACACACACACACATATAAACCAGAAGTATGTATAACTTCGCAGTGAACAGTCATTGAGTAAATATGTGAAATAATTACCCAACGAAAGAGATTAATTCTTAATTGGAAGCCTTTACACTGCAGGTAAATTTCAACACCCAAGGACACATTTTCTATTTCATGTACGTACAGGTTTCCCAATACCGTGGAATGAATGTACATTATGTGCAAAAGATATAAACAGTTGGCAACAGTGTCTAAGGATTAGCATTTGTTACGATGATTCTAAAATATGAATAGCAATACATGAGTATTATACAGTGAGACGCCTTTACCTATTTTTACTATAATTTCCTGTTACTCTCACGTATTAATGTGAACCTTTGATAAAGAAGTGTAGTAATAACTTTCTATGCCAATAAACCAAACAAAACGTCACCTAATAGCAAGTCGTGCTTATAAAAGTACTTAACATTTCCCATTGAGACTAATAACCACTCTACGGTCCCATTAGCTAGATCTATTACCCTATAGCTGTGACGTCAGAGCACCTCGTTACCCAGTTCTAGCGTTAGGTGAGTCTTTGATGGGGAGATGGGGAGGGGGGGAGGGCACACACACACACACACACACACACACACAAAGCCCAGTGTTAGTGAGACATTAGCCAGATCCGGGTCATGTTATCGATCAGCCTCCTGGGAAGAGCAGGTGTGAGAAGGGGGAAGGGGAAGGGGAGGGAGACGAGACGGTGGTTGGGGGGTGGGGGATATTGACAGGCGCGCGCGCGCGCGCGCGACTGCACGTGCCCACCCTTGTTATGTATCAGTAAGCACGTTCACACTTATGGGGAGAGAGAGAGAAAGAGAGAGAGATAGAGAGAGAGAGTGTCCAGGACAAGAAAAGGTCAAAAGGTAACGTCTTTCTCATAACTTTTTTTATCTCTACCACGTGGCTAATTCTGGTGGCGGATTGTGGTGCTGGTGGGTTCGTTAACTGCTCACATCGAGGGTTTAGCCATCCGCCACACGAATACTAATTATTACCGCCGGATCAATACATCATCATCATGAATATATCGCCGAATGTTAATTGGTGGATTTAATGACCATTATCAGTTAACTGGTCATTAAGTCAGGGTTTCCCACTATTTGTCAGAAAAATTTACAATCCAGTTCTTATTCAGATTTCTCGTTTTTGTAGTAATAATAATAATAATAATAATAATAATAATAATAATAATAATAATAATAATGTTAATAATGAACTAAAATTTTGAGTAATTATATATTACTGAACCTACAATCGCAAACCTATTCAGCATGACTGTGAACGACCATTTAGATATAATGACCCCGCCTTTGACCTTACCCTTTAAGTAGTCATAACCCAACTGCCGTACCGCACGTCGTGCCCATGTTGTCCTGGTCTGGCGGGACACAACGTCCTATTACCAGGATATCGACGAAGAGATATGGGTCAGGTCACACCTCGGGTGCGCGGCGGGGGAGGGGGGGTGGGGTGGGGGGTTTGTTTTATGGAAGGGAATGGTCGACTTCGACGGAGGAGAACGACGCGTCGAAGTCTCGTAGCAACCTGACGGAGAGCGTCGCTTGGCAACGGACGGTTGGCGTCTTGCAGGAGGACAAATCGAAGTCTTGATGCTACGGATTTCGCGCCTCTTAAGCGTGACGGTATACGACCTTTGGATACGACGGTGCGACCCTTGAGTACGACCTAACTAACTAACTAACTGCTCTTAACAACGACGTTACGACCCTTTAATACGACGTTACCGCCCTTAACCACGACGACACTACCAACCATTCACGGCGACTTTACGTCTCCCTGAACACGACAGTGCGACGTACGTATTGGCCCCCTCGGTCTTTGACCTGACCCTTGGATATCAGATCTAAGGAGAGGGTCACCATGCCCACGGGTCGTCGAGTCGTGCTCAGATATCGTAACGTCGTCGTCAAGATACAAGTTTCATCCCTAACGATTTCCCTGTACAGCAGCACCAATAGGGAATCATCGCGTTTTCTTTGTTCCTAAGACCATATTTATTCGAAAAGTTTATCGTTTGTGCTCTTGTAGATACCGACGATAAGCTTATCGCTGTATGCTTCTGGTAGCAACATCCTGTTTGGATCTATTTTCTAACTGTCATTTCCACCAGATACTTGTGTGGTCTGTTATATCCTCAAACAAGTACATAGTTTCAGCATGAATAGATTAGTCTGCTGGCGAACACCGAGATCCCATTTTCTCTTTACTTTCATCAGACAATACACACGTCGAATTACCAAGGCACATGAGTTGTTGTTTGTTTAGATGACACTCGGCCTGATCAACAATCCGGGCCACAAGGATCGTTAGCTTGGTGTGTCGGTGAACAGGTCCTACGCAGCAGCAATTTCTATTCCATCTTAAAAGGCACTTTAATGTCTCGACCGAGAGCCGTGGATCACGCGTTGCCGCAAGAAAAGTGAGCCGTATCGACCAACTATGCACTGTGGTTCGGAATTATACATAGCGGTGACGCGTTTCACAGAGTTTGTACTGTGATTTATTTCAGGCTCGTGTGACATCTTCCACGTCTAGTTAGTCAGCTGTAAAAATGTTCACAGTGAACTCCTCACACACACACATACACACCTTGAACACTGTGGCTTCTTCAAAATGAACAACAGTATCGGAAACAGGACAAGCATGAACATTATCCTGACTTCATATCTAATCTAAATATTCATTCGAATGAATTCTGAACTTACTGTGTACCATGTTCTGGAATATGCATGCACTCACAGTGCATGTGTTATTAAACTGTGTGTATATATATATATATATATATATATATATATATATATATATATATGTATGTAAAATCTGTGGGCATCTGGAAGTTCGTGTTGCATCGACATGAACCGTTGGAGAAATGCCGTGATAAGAATATATCTCATACGTGGATAGACCGTCCACTACTCTTTACCGGCTCTAGGAATACTCAAAGTTCATGCTAGCATTCCCACTTCCCAGAACTGCCGAACCTCTCGACTCTACATTAGTAATGAAAATCTATTCTCTTATACGCCTCTGTTATAGCAGGTGACGTCCATTTGTCCAAGTAAATGGTAGTTCAGTTACATAATATTCCTTCGCAAGAAAATCGGTTTCTTTTAAGGTAAAATATAAAATGAATGTGTTACAGAAAAAAGTTTGAACATGTATCTAAGTGTATATGTTCCTAAATATAAGTATGTAAGATATGAAGCAAAAACACGCAAATAGATAGGACCCCCAAAATTAACACTACCATATGATTTGGCTTTTGACACGTACGCTATTTATATATCTCTTTCTTTCCTTTGTGCAATCCTAATTCTTTTGTTCATTAACTTTACTCCTTATAATGATAACAAATATGTCGTTCAAAAGCTATCGTATCCTATATCCGATTCCATACTAAGTTGTATTCTTCAGACCAGACAAAAGTTTTGCGCTCTTACATACATATATATGTATATACATATATATATAAAGCATCCTTGACAAAATCGTAGACTTGATGAAACGAAAAAGAACAAGTAATGCTACTTCGCTGGTGTTGCTATTAAAGATTTAGTTATACACATAACTTCCTGCTCCTATTCAAGCCAATTCGGAGCAACGGAGTGACAATGAAGATGAAACAAAGGAGTGAGCAGTGGATGTGTGGTGGTTGGGCGTATGTTGATTTTCCATTATCTGTGGAACATATTTTCCCAATTACAGGGCAGGCAATGGCATTTAGGGGAGCCATAATTGTCCCAAGGTCGTCTGGAGGTAAAGAGTTCGTTCATAACCGCTGTTGAGGTCAGGTCATCTTCCATCCTTTAAAATATAATCAAAGCCTCGGTACAAATGGTCGTTTAAAACACATTTTAGCTCTCAGGTTATGGGGGACAGGTGAAGCAGATCTTATGATGAGCGGCAGCGAAATTAAAAGCCACTAGACTATTGACATTTCATTCAAAAGACTTATGAATACATACAGAAAAATAGAAATGGCTAACAAACGTTCCATGCTTACTGTAATATGCCTAATACATGCATAGTTATAATTTGCTAGCATAACTTCGCAAGCGCCTCATTGAGGACATTTTCAAGCAGTATTTTAATTCAAGATGGCGACATGCCTGAGTTTAAGCACTACTCACTATGTAAACTAACCCCATTAATATTCATTCATACATATCGATCCTGTTTATACATAACCGTTGCATAACTGCACGTGAGTATACAAGCTGACCTAAATAAAACCAAAGCAAGTACTCACCTCAACCCATACAGACCCATAACGAGTATACATTCTAACGCATACATGACCAATATACATTCTAAACCATATATAACCGTAGCCAATATACATGCGAACCCATACATAACCGAGATCAGTATATATACCGACCCATACTTCAATCCATACATAACCATGAACACTATACATGCGGACCATTAATACATGACCATGACAAGTACACATGCTGACCCATACATAAACGTGACCAGCATATCTGCTTACCCATACATAATGACGGACAACGATTCTCCAAGTGGTTACAAAGACAGAAATCATTTCTTTAAAAGATATGCTTTACTCATCTGTTCAATTCCATTCATGTGTGTTTGCGGGTTTATGTAATAATGACGTTATCCTAATTTCTAAATAAGGAATTGTCGAGTATGTCTAGTTTTATGCAATGAAACAGAATACAAAATTTATAACAGCAACTAGAACGGTTTTCAAATACCTCAGTTGTTTTCCGTTCATTGGTTCATTTAAATTGGAACCTGTATGTTGTCACCTGACAAATTCGAAGGTAAAATTTTTCCGTTATTGACCCAGGAGACTGAATCGCTTCTCAGAACGCAAGCGTTTATCCCTTTACAAAGCATTATTGTTTTCTAAAAATAGAAATATTTCAAGGTAAACTTTGCTAGTTATAAATCATACGTCGTGTCCTGCCCGTCGTATGAACTCTCTTGTTCAGTAGACGCTGAATGTCATAAATATATTCGTCTGCTCTCGGAAACTTAAACAAATTTGTCAGTAAGAAATAATCTTTTATAAATTATATTTCCTTTTTATTTCGCTGTGCAGACGATTGAAATTAAGAATATATATTGGCGCATGTAAGCACACAGAGGCATGGAATATTAGCATACACGTAACAGATTCCTCTTTTCTGAAAATTTTTAAAACATTAAAAAAGTTTTGCGTCAAAGAAAATTTTATTTCTAGATTTACTGGACTAATAGCAAAGCTTATGATTCATACGACATCGGCATTCGCAGACAACTGAGGTGACAGCAAGACTTACGAGTGATAAAGTGCTCTAATTCGGTGCAGACAAGTGCCATCACATCAGAGAGCGAGGTGTGGGTGAGTGAGGTGTGGCGGCTGTCCAGGCCAAAGAGTTTGTTTTACCTGACTGAGGCGGAGTCGGCTCGCTGGGGGTCTGCGGCAGGCTCTCT
This sequence comes from Panulirus argus, assembly GCA_038088735.1. Classification (NCBI taxonomy): domain Eukaryota; kingdom Metazoa; phylum Arthropoda; class Malacostraca; order Decapoda; family Palinuridae; genus Panulirus; species Panulirus argus. The sequence goes on along the minus strand of JAYMFT010399569.1, from coordinate 2,672 downwards.
CCTATTGGCTGTCTCGCGGGCGGGCCGGAGGGATCCGTGCCATTGGATTGGACGACAACAGACGCGGTGGGCGGGTCTATTGGCTTGGAATCGAGGTCCGGGGTGTTGGAACGCACGCTGGTCAGTTCGTCAGGAGGCTCCACCGGGGACGGTGACCTGGTGGGTTCCTCCTCGATCACCTGCACTGCCTTGGACGTGCCACACCCCATCTCTACCTACACTATGACCCTGTGTAGTGCGGGAGCCTCGTCACTGCTACACCCTACGCTACTACAGTGCACGTGTGGCCTACACACCTGCCAGTACACCTCTTCTCTACACATTTATTACTTGTGTTTTTCAACAGATCAATACAAACTTCTCTACAGAATCATCTTCAGATAGGAAAGGAAAGCCATATATACACACCAGGTTAAACAACTATACACAAATCATATATGCTTCACAGATTCGTACATAAATACAGACATACACTGTCCTGCATACATTCTGCTATTACCTAATATCCATATTATACATACACTGTATAGACGTATATATACAGGTTTGTATAAATAGTTAATTACCACTGTCAACAACATGGCATACACCTAAATACACAAACCTTCCTGCTGAATTCCTATGTCGTATGATTTCTAAGGTATACACACCATACCATCCGTGTGTAAAGCAATCAAGTACTCACCCATCATCTATACTTAAGCTTGTTGCTATGTATACCTATACACACTCATACTAAAGCCGCTCTAAATGTGGAACAAACCTAATCTGGAAATCCACACATAATGAAGGTTTGCATTCTGAATGCATCCATCGAGTTATCATATATCATACTCTAACACAAATACAACAGACTCGATCTACACATAATACACCGATCTGCCTCATTCACCCAGGTGTATATATTGCATTAAAAATTCTACGACAATGAGTGTCCAACATCTACATCTGTGGTCGGATGCCACACACATCTATATCGCCGATGCATATAGACAGACTGACGGTAACAGATCATACACCTGGTATACCACTACTGATTGTCATTGGTTAAATACAAAATCAATATATCTAATAACTACTGTGATAACATCTCGTCTACGTGACTAATATTCAAAACTACAGTGCTGGCCTGACGCCTGGCGAATATTATATGTTTTGCATTTCTTTGATCTCAATAGACGTTGCCACGACGGTTGTTGATTTAAAATGAATTCGAAAATAACAAAAAACTAGTAATGTATTATCGCGCTTGTCTGACGAATAATTCTGTGATTATTTTTGGTTGTTATGAATTTTAGTAAATACTATGGCTACCTGGTCGTAACTGCCGTGGAGGGAAAACATATTAAATTTCAATCTCAAAATGCTTTCCCTCAACGACAGATACCCAATAAATACGAAGTGAATTATCACAAAATCTTTGAAAAATCTTATCATTCTAATACTTAATTAAGTCTTAATGAATCTTAAATAATATCTAAACCCTAGATTCGTATTCAGTGTGTAAAATAGTCCATATACTGAGGTGTAAAAGAAAATCAATTTTCTTGAGAAAAACACCAAAAATCGCAGATAATAGTTCAGGTATTTTTTGCACCAACAAACATTTTGTTTAAGAATTGAAATATACCACAATGAAACTCTTCTATACTTGAAATAATGACAGAAAAAGTCTCAAAATGCTTTCCCTTATCGATAGATACCTGATAAATACGAAGCGAATTATCAAAAAATCTTTGAAAATTCTAATCATTATAATAATTACAAGCCTTAATGAATCTTAAACAATATTTCAACCCCATATTTATATTCAGTGTGTAAAATAGTCCTTACATAATACCAGCAATAATACTAAAGTTCAGACGCTACGAATACTTTCAGATGACAAGAAATGTATTGAAGAACTATGCTTGCCTGGTAATTTTCCAGTCACCCCTCCCCCTCCCCGCTATCTCATTCCATGTAGGTAGCGCGATAATTATCGGGTCAACGCACGACATCTGCTTGTGGTGAGCTGTCCACAGAGCACGTGCTGGTTGGGTGGGTGGGGCAGAAGTAGGTGTCTGACCATCCCAACTTGTACGTCCAACCGTCTTTACAGTTGTTAAGTTTCCTTAGGTTTACCAGGAGGAAATTCATCCCCCTAATGGATCGGAGTTTGCTTTGGGCGCTAAAGGAAATAACTTGGTATAAATGGATCCCAGTTTTAGCTGCAACGATCACAGAAGTAACCGGAAATCAGAAATAGGTTACTCACAATGGGAAAGAAATACAACAGCAAATATCACACCTTTCTTTCAAAGGAAAAGGAGGTATGTGGCAACCGAAATGCTCATAAACTTCAGTAGGGTAACGTGGGAGTTAAACTTTCCTCTTTCGGGTATTTTCGAAATATTATCTGAAGGTTTTGGTTATTGTTCTCACCGTCATTAATCCTATAAATGACACTTCAGTGTCATCTAAGTGTTTAGACTCATTACTATTTTCTAATTACGAGTTGATGTTTGTGTGAAAAGCCTAACCTAGCTAACAAAGTAATGGCTTACGCTTTCTTTAAATTCCAGGTCAAGTGTAGCCGAGCCACGTATCTCTTAACACTGTGGCATATATATATATATATATATATATATATATATATATATATATATATATATATATATATATATATATAT
>JAYMFT010399558.1:0-19031 GCA_038088735.1 Panulirus argus | reverse complement strand
GAGAGAGAGAGAGAGAGAGAGAGAGAGAAGAGAAGAGAAGAGAAGAGAAGAGAAGAGAAGAGAAGAGAAGAGGAGAGAGGGATTGTGCTGGATGAGCAGTCATGGAGGGTTGGGAAGTCATGTTCAGGGTATTAATCATTCGCTCAAAATCACTGAGTAGGGAAAAAGAAAAGACTTCAAATCCACCAGGATCATGCCAAGCAGAGCCTAACCACTAAATCCCATGCATGGAGGATTTCAGTGCACGCATGTGAAGAGAGCAATGTTTCATGGCAAGAGGTCAAAGTCAAGAGTTGTACATAACTGAAGAAATTGGGGAAAAGTATATGAAATATAAATGCAAAGTCATGGAGCAGAGAGATTTTGGGCCAGATGGCCTTAGATTTCAACAGTGTTGCCTAAAATATCTCCAATGTTTTTATTCATTCAACTAACAGAGACTGACAAAGAGGATTTATGTATCAGAAGTGGAGGGGACAAGGATAAAAGGAAGACCAAATTGGAGACAGGGATGGAATGAAAAAGATTTTGAGCGCTCAGGGCCTGAACATGCAGGAAGGTGAATGGAGTGCACGGGATAGAGTGAATTGAGTGATGCAGCATACAGGGGATGACATGCTGTCAATGGACTGAAACAGGGCATATGAAGCAGCTGTAGGATACCATAGAAAGATTTTTAGGGTTTAGGTGTGGAAAGGGAACTGTAGTTTCAATGCAATACACATGACAGCTAGAGACTGGATGTGAGTAAATGTGGCCTTTCTTTCACTGTTCCTTGTGCTACCTCACTACCTGAAAAATGGCAAACAAGTATGAAAAAAGTTTTATAAAACTCATATTTGATTCTGAGACTCCTATATTTCTGATATTCCATTAGTATCAAGTGCTGCATACTGCAGCAGGTTTTCTCTCCACATAGTGACCATGGGTCAACTCAGCATGACTATCCTTCAATTAACAGAAAACTGTATTAAAATGGCAATTCCAACTAAAAAAAAAGAAGGCCATGCTTTAATAACTTTCTTTATCTTTTATGTTTTGCTTATAATTTGTGTTATGAAAAGCTCAGATTAATATCTTTGTGAAACTGTTGGTAAGCCTTTTAGTATTCCAGGGCAAGTGAGGCATGTCAATCAGCTGCACATAAATGTTTATGAAAATTAGAAATTTCTGACTTTTAAGTCAAACCTTTTTTTTGTGCACTTGTGCATATGCGAAATGACTGCTCAGTAATACTGTATACACCAAATATTAAATCTTATACCAACAACACTATTACAGTGGATTTTTTAAAATAGATACTACTGACAATACATAAATGTTCTTGATAATCACATTCATGATGCTGTTTTTAGTCTTACATTTTTTCTTACATATGTCTGTTCATAAACAATTGCATTAAAATTTCATACACACCAAATGATATATCTTATACCAATCTCACCAATACAAAATGAGTTTGTTGAACTTCGCCATAAATATTCATACAAGAGTGAGATGTAGAAAGGCAACCAGGTTGAACTCCAGAAATGTGGTATAGTCAGATAATGCAGAAGGAAGGTTGGTGCATATTTCAAACCTTAACACTTGCTTCTAAACCCAAACATTTTCTTTTAGTAAACTTTTTAGGAGCTTTGGATGCATATTGCACCCCAATACACCAACTCATGTGCTTTGAAGGACACTCACTGAAAAATCCATATATGAGAGTTTTAAAAGACAAAAATACCCAGTTATCTTGAATCTGATGACCAAAATGAAAGCCAACATCAATCAGGTCCATATAGTGCCAATGAGCATGTGAAAATGAATGATGGTCGAAACCTGCTAAGCCTACCTTAACTCTGCACCTTGGAGAGGTTGCTGTAAAGTTGCTGAGTCCCATGAACAAGCATCTGCCATCTGTATATTATCTATGATGGTGCAAGGAGGTTGAATCCTAACAGATAAACCTCAATTTTGGGATAATACTGTAATGCACTCCCCAACATGCAAATGCTGTCTCTGATCTTCACAGGGCTTTGTCCATAGATGGGAGGAGAGTCTGCACATGAGAGAACTTACACAAGTGCACTAGAAAGGCTGAAGACATACATAAGCAAATAGAGTGTATCCTCCCAAACTCAGAATAACCGGTGCAAAAGGGTGTTGGAAATGAGATGTATTCTTGATTTTGGTAGAAATATTATCCATCACTCATTGCTCCACTTGTAATATTATCCATCAGTAATTGCTCCACTTACACAGTCTCTAAATGCCAAAACAGCAACTTTTTTCCTCCAATAACCAGACAAAACCCAAACATTACTAAGTTTTCATATACCCAGGTTCTGAATGGTCTGGCATTCATCATCTGGGACTGGAAGGATACACAGTATATATATACATTACATTTCAACAGAGCATTTTTACACCTATCTTCCACACTAACTTACACAGCTTTGACAGCACCACAAGGAAAGTAAGAATGTTAAGAAATGGTAATGTGATACTAAAAGTAATGTATAGAAGTTAATGGGAAAGAGCTGGAATTCAAGGATCACATAAGAGAAAGTACACCTGATGAGAGTTGTGAAAATAAAGTTACTAGAGAGATAAAAATCTTATCTTTTCTGTCCAGAAGGGTACATGATAGTGAGGAAGGAGAGAGAAGATAAAGAAGAGGAGGATCAGGCATAATAAAAGATAGCATTAATTTCAAGAAACAGTGGAGGATGCCCATTCAGACAATACAAAATGAGAAGAGTAAAAACTGGGAAGAAGTGCAGAGTGCTACTGTTATCATATAATCTTCCAAAGAATTTTGACAATCCAGAACAAATATACAATAATAACATTGAAGGAACACTCACCATGGTACATGATCCAGTAAGACAATCACTTTACAGAAATGGTGAAATACAGATAATGCGGGTTTTCAATTATAATGATATAAAATGGTTGAATTTGGATTCTCATGGTGACAGGGAGTCATGGAGACACAAGTCTTTAGAGTGTATACTGGAAAATTTCCTATACCAATATGAGAGGGACTGATACATCTTACTGCCAGATCTTATCTTCACACATACTAGTAAGGATACTGAGAATATCATATATGATACATCAAGTGGAGAAAGTGATCATGTAATGCTAAAGTTTAACTATGCAGTAAAAGAGCATTTAAAAGGAGCAGAGGAGAGGCAAGACATAAAGAGGAGATATAACAATGGAAGCTATGCAAACCTCAACAGTTTCTTTAACATACATTGGGAAGTGGAGTTCAGTAACCATGAACAGGGTACTGTGGTGAGAAGTTCAGTGAAATTTACAATGAAGGAGTAGGAAAATGGGTACCTCTAGCTTTAATACAGAGGGACCAGTAAGAAACAGGAAAGAATGGTTTAGTAAAAGATATCAAAAGGAAAGAAGTTTCGAGATGTGCTGTGACAACATATAGACAGCACTCTAATCAGCCAGCTAGGAACTAGTATACCAGGATAAGAAAGGAGGAACAAAGAAACTCTAAAAAGAATGTTGTGGACAAGGCAGGAGAAAAATCTTAAACTTTTTTGTAAATTCCTTAGGAGCCAGTTGCTAATAAAAAAGAAACTAATCAGGCTCAGGGATTCAGAGGGTAGAAAGTTGAGGAAGACATAAGGATGTGTGAGGAACTGAATAACAAGTTTAAATATGTTTTCGCAGTGGAAGACACTATAGCCACAACATAAGTGAGAAAGAAGGGGGAGATTTTAGAAAGCATTAAGATATCTAGAAATGACATTAACAGAGTAATCAAATGTCTTGACCCATCATACAAGGCTCATGGTCCTGATGAAATTTCACCATATGTTCTTAAGAATGTGTGCAGATACACTAGATAAATCTCTTATAATACTGCTCAAGATGTTGGAGGGAGGCATAATGCCAAAGGAATGGAAAAGGGTAAATATCATACCTATCTACTAAGGGTAAATATCATACCTGTCTATTAGAGAGAACAACAGGAAGAGGCACTAAAGAGTGTGGTCTAAGGAGTTCTAGAAAATATAATTAGAAAGCAAATGGATTACCTTCCACAGTGAAGAAACTGCCTAATGATAAACAGCATGGTTTTACGGAAAGAAGGTTATATGTAGCAAACCTCTTAGATTTCTACAAGAGAGCTCCCCATACATTACAATAGGTAAATACACACAAACGAAAAAAGGGAGACTGGATGAAATGTCTGCATCTGGACTGTCAGAAAGTATTTGACACCATACTGCATGGAAGGCTAATTACAAAGCTAGATCACCAAGTAAGAATATGGGCAACACTCCTCTGATGGACAGACAATTATCTCAGTGAAAGGGAACAGAAGATTTATGTCAAAAGATCCTTCTCCAAAATTAGGCCAAAGTGACCAGTGGAGTGCTACAAAATTTAGTTCTGGGACAATTACTCTTCTTGATCTATGTAAATTACCTGCATGGCAGTATGGACTATAACCTGAATATGTTTGCAGATGATGCAAAAGTCATAAGGGATATGAAAAGTGAGAAGGATTAAATCAGCTTACAAAGAGACCTAAACTGACAAAAGTGAGAAGGATTAAATCAGCTTACAAAGAGACCTAAACTGACTCCAAAGTTGGTATTATGCAAGGCTTATAAAATTTGTCCTAAACAAATGTAAATTATGAGGACTGGACAAAGTGAAAGAAGGCTTCAATAAGATTATTATCTAGCAGGAAATAAGCTTCTGGATTCTGGTTGTCAGAAGGACTTGGGAGTTAATTTCTTCTCTAACCTTTTGTCTATCGGCAAAACATCACGGTAGCTTTTACATATATAAACAAGGAAATGTTCAGCAAGTTGTTGATATCCTACATAAGGCCAAAACAAGAATATGCTTCTCTGGTTTGGTCACCACACTTAGATGCATATGAGCTATCATAATAAAGAAGGTGTAAAGGAAGGCAACAAAGATGCTACCACAGTTACGAGTTACAAAGTGATGCTGAAAACTTTATAACTGAACACCTTGGAAGAGAAAAGAGTGTGAGGAAACCTGATCACAACCTTTAAGCTTTACAAATAGTGCAATGACATGGACAGTAATCAGTTTTTTCAGAGATGCAGAGATGAAGTATTCAAAGGACATACCATGGAATTAAGGAAGAAACTTGTTAAAAACAAGTAAAAGATTATTTTTGTAATATAAAAGATATGGACAAATAGAAAAGAATGACTAGGGACATGGTTGATGCAGACATCATACATTAATTTAAGATGTATAATAGGAGAGAATGTTAAAGAGACAGGGCACCACAAGTGTAAAACTGTCTCCCCATACATGACAATAGGTAAATACAAACAAACACACACACACACACACACACACACACACACACACACACACACACACATGCTGTGAACATCAGCAACTTACTAATATTCAAAAGTATTTTTGGTGGTACAAAAAGTATGAGACAGGGCCTCACAAATGTAAAACTCTCCCCATAATATAATGTACAAATAGGTAATTGCATGTAGAACTCCCTCCCTTTACTGTTTAAACAAGTAACTAAACACACCCACACAAAAAAGCACAGAAACAGATAGACACAAAAGACAAACATACATACATACACACTCACACATTAAAACACAAAAAAAATACACAATTATACATACAGCCAGACTGAGAGAGAGACAAACACACACTCACACAAAGTTACCTACCTCATGTAGAAATTCATGCCAAGTAATCTTACAAGACTTCAAGTTTCCTTCCCTGGCACAAAAGAAGTCATGCAATGAAAGCAACATGCCAGAAAAGCCAGACTTGTTATCCTTTACACCTTACTTAGCTAAATAATAAAATTATATGCAATCAGTGCCTCTTAATTTTTCTAGTAAAACAGTATCAGCAATCAACGTATGCAGGTCAATAACTCGACTATTTTTGAGGCATTGTTTGCAATAAAATAAACAAAGGCAAGGACAAGAAGTTGAGGACCATATGTTGCAGTAAAATATTGACTAGTGGCCATCAGTCTCTCTAACATTCATAAGGAGTCATAAGTCTGCAACATTCAGGAAGGGGTCATGAGGTGACATTCAGGGTAAGATAAGCTCCAAACGGACTAGCTGTTGCTGTTGTGGGATTTTCACTGTTACCTTTTGTACTCCCTGAGCCTCCATTTCCAGAAGAGGTGGAGGAGGATGAGGTCGTGGTGGCTTGAGGGAGAAAGAAAATAGGGGAGGGTGATTATATTTTCACCATTAAGGGAGTATTGTCAAGCACCAAAAAATGCTGGCAGATCGTTGCATCCCCTAGTGATGTATTAATGATAGGGCACCTTCATTTGGAAGGATTGAAATAACAGATTAGGCAGTAACTTGACGAATGGAACACAAACAAAAAGGAAGTTTTATATTTGGATATAAATCCATCATGTCTAATCAACTAGCCCAATGGCTGAGGGAAAACTCTTAAGAAATACATAAAAATTCCATAACTTTTTATCAATGAAAGCTATGCTTATCTCAAAAACAAATATCAGTCTTGTAATTCAAGCCATTCAAGAAGTTTATCAATCTTTCTGATTTCATGAACAAAAGCTAGAGATTTATGAGTTAGTTTCTGATGCTTATCTATCATTGGAGATTAAAATCAAATGTGGCTTATTGTTCAATTAATGCAAAATCATTAAATATGATTCTTAAATACAGTATACTGCATTTGAAAAATGGCCAGTGGAGACAGAGTACCTACCTACAAGTAACAATGATGAGGTTTTGCCTGAGGCAAGGCTAGTGCATAACATTAACTGTATATCACATATCTCTTGTTTTTTTACTCCAACAATCTGGCCACAACTGCCAATTTTGGATGATTTAGGTCAATTCTCAGTCAGTCATCCATTCTCCTTTCATGGGTTTAAATTTTTCTTCGAGTTTCTTACCCCACTTGGTAGACTATTGATTATTCCCAATGTTTTCTTTACTAGGTACTCATATGTTTTTCTCTGGTGCCTTTGCAATAATTCCCAGGTTTACTTGTACATCTAATCACTGTTCCTTCAAAAGTGCAAAGCTTTTAGGTCTAAATTATTGCTTTCCCCCAGCATGTTGTCAGGTATATTTTATATTTCTCTTTTCTTCTTTCAAGAGAGTACAGTTTCAGTTCTCTTAATCTTTCTTGGTAATACGGGTCTTCCATTCCATCAATACTTTGGAATTCTCTAGCTTCTTTATTTCAGCTTTATTGGTTTATGATGACAGAATGAATCAGTATTCCACTTTAGTGTACATAACATCAGCTTCCTGTCTCCTGTAATGAAAATTCTCATGACCATCTTTCTCATAGCTTAGAATTACTAATCAATGTGCTCTTCTAATTTATATTTCTTGTTTACTATGTCTCCTAATTCTTTGTCATTTCATTTATTATGTATCTCTTTCCCTGTTGCTCATTTGTAGGGCTCAAACATTTTACATTTAAGTGTTCAACACCTTATTTTTTCAAATTCATCTCCCAACAGATTCTCTTCCAATGTCTTATAAGTTATATCTAGGTCTTTTTCCAAACCTTTTTGTCTCCTGATCATATCATTTTACAGATTTACAAAGCAGTTGATTATGCTTTCTTTCACTTCAAAGTTTACATCTATCTTCATCATACACAGTACTGAAGTTAGTTCTGTTCCTAGCAATACACTTGACAGGAAATCTACGTCAGGCCTAGCCCCATTTGCAAATATTTTCCATTTTCTGTTTGTTAAAGATTTCCTGACCCGTCTTTCATTTAATGTATTGTTTCAATAATTTTGAAATAGAATTCTGTTGTTTATCAAATGCCTTAACAAAGCTTAGAATACAGTAACCATTCTCCCAGCTTTCATTAGAGTTTCATATATGTCTTTGTGATGCATGAAAAGCTGAGTCTGTGTATGTTTACCCAGTGCAAATCTGTGATGACCTTCCCTTATGCCAAAGTTTCCAATCATGTATTCCAATATTTGCTTTCATAACTCCAATATTCTTTTCATGTGTGATATTAGGTCCAAGCTTAGACCCTCCTATTGAATTCGTAATACATATGCCATGTTGTGAATATCTGCTATACTATTTTCATTTAAATTTTGTCTATCAATAAAGCTATTGGGTTTGCTATAGTCATTTTTTTATTTCTTTACTGAAAGAAACAAGTCCTGGTGCTGAGTTCTCCTAAAGGTGGGCTATTACCCTTTGTTGACTTTTGATAACTCGGTACCTGTCATAGCAACCTGATGAAGTGAACACCTAGTAAAGTGGTCAGGGGTCTTCATACCACCATAGCCCAGGCTGGGCTGATTAAACATTTTGTCACCTACCCTCTCTGTTTTTTGAATGGAATGTAAACTTTCTACTGATAAATTAGCAACCTACATATTTTCTTGGGGTTTGGTTTCATAATCTTTCACCAGCTTTAATAGTTTCAACATCTGATTTTGTTTTTGTTCCCTGCTTTGTTCATATGTGAAAATTATACTTTTAGGTTCCATTCCTTGCTATTCATAACTTTCCATTTATTCTTTACTCTATAGGATTCCATTATTTCTCTTTATATTTTTTCATTGAAATTCCTCACTCTTTTGTTATTTGGTTACTGCTCCACCCATATCACTCTTTCCATTCTCTTCATCTATTCAATCATGTTTTTCATCTCTTAAAATGTTCTATTCTGTTTTTTCTTTTAAGCTGGTACTTTTTCTCCTACTACCTTACCTAATCTCTCATAAAATCTTGATGTGTAGTCATTTAAAGAGTTGCCTTTTAAAACTTCAATCCAACTTGAATATGCAACTAGTTCATTAACATTCTAATGCATGGACAACTCATACTGTATAAATTTCATCCAAACAGCTTATGCTCAATGTAATATATGCCAAAACTAAAAATTCACTAGAAATCCAATGTTGAGTTTATAAGTGTATTTTCTGGAGTGAAATACTTGTCATCCTTTCCTACAAATTATCTAGCCATACCATATGAAAACAAAGAATCTATATTACCAAAAAGAGTGAAAACAAAAATACATTTACAAATATCTATAGCAGTAATCAACAAACTCACTTCATTATGATGTCAGTAGACTTACTTATGGTGTACATAATATTATAAAAGAATCATTTACAAATAAAAGCATGTAAAAAAATGATAGAAGACTAAAAACTGTGTCACAAAATTAGGATTCTTGTAAAAATTTACGTGCTACCAGTGGTACGCATCTCAAAAAACTTTTTGTAATGGTAGTGCTGGTATAAGTTATACTAACTGATGTGTATAATATTACAGAACAATCATTTACAAACAAAGCATAAAAAATGTAAGATCAAAAACTGCCTTAGACATTATCCAGCTATACCATGTGAAAAAAATATTCTGTATTACCAGAAAAATGTGAAAATAAAAATACAGTAATCTCTCGATTTAACGGACCCTGATATAACGGATTTCAGATTTAATGGAGTGGGCAAATAATAATACATTAATTAATAATAAATGAAAAAATAAAGAACAATAAAAAAATCTCAAAAGCCGCACTGTGTGCATTTCATGTTGCATTTGTTTTAGGTAGCATGGGGTATAGTCACTTTGGGGATGTGGTGGGGTGGGAAACACTAAACTGATTCTAACATTTCGACAGTCTTGATCACAGAATGAGTACAGAACAGGACTGCAGCTTATACGCGTATCATCGTCAGCCTTCACCCCCCTGAGTATCTGGTGTGACCTCCCAAATGGATGCACCCAGCATCTGACCTTGCAGCCTCTGTCATCTTCCATCTGGCAGCCCCTGCCGTGACTGACCTCATCGTCTCTGTCAAGCTTGATCTTGCTGCCTCTGCAGTGGTGATCTGTCTTGCAGCCACTCTTGCAAGGCACACAAAGCCCTCTTAGTAAGTCATGTTTTCTTTTGTCGTTATGTAAGCTGCCTCAATTGTTTTTCTTACATTTCTCGAACTGCCTTTGCTTAGTATTTTCATCTCACTCCAGTATGGCAGGTGCCCTATTTCCTCTGCATGCACCATCAGTGAGTTACAGGTTCTGTGCACCCCTCTAACTCACTGGTGGTGCATATAGAGGAAAAAGGGCACCTGCCAAGCTGGAGTGGGATGAAAATACTAAGCAAGGGCAGTTCGAGAAAAGTAAGAAAAACAATTGAGGAGGCTTACATAGCAACAAAAGAAAACATGACTCACTGGAAGGACTTTGTGTGCCTTGCAAGAAAGGCCGCAAGAGAGATCACCAAGGCAGAGGTGGCAAGATCAAGCTTGATGGAGACGATGAGGTCAGTCACGATAGGTACAGCCAGGTGGAACATGGCCGAGGTGGCAAGGTCGAATGCCAGGCGCAACCTATTGGGAGGTCACACCAGGTACCCAGGGAGAAGAAGGTCAACAATGACACGTATATAAGCTGGAGTCCTGTTCTTCTGTACTCATTCTGTGATCAAGACTCTATCAAAACATTACAATCAGTATAGTGTTTCCCACCCAATTTGTGTTTCTCTCACCCTGCCACATCACCAGATTGTCATGGAATATTCATATAATCACTTTGTTTTGGTCTCAGTCTGTCTCAAGCTACCGTAAGGTCAGTTTGTATACAAAGAATTGGGACTTTATTAAATAATTTTGGAACCCTTACAATTCAAAATGGCATCGAGTGATAGTGGAGTTGAAAGAAAGCTTGTGAACTGTATATTGTATCAAAAAATGGTTACCTTTAACAGACTTTCAGCATTAACGGGCACCCCCCCTCTCCCTTATTAGTCCATTAAATCGAGGGATTACTGTATATCTATAAATATTTACAGCAGTGATCAACAAACTCACTTCATTATGATACCACTTTAAGATTTACTATTTGTTATATAAAACATTATAAAGGAATCTTTCACAAACAGATGCATGTAAAAAAATAGTAAAAGACCGAAAACAGGGTCACAAAATTATGTTCATTGTAAACAGTTACATGCTAGAAGTAGTTCAAATTTCACCAAATTTTTCATATGGTGTCACTGGTAAAGATTTATTAATTGATGTATGAAATATTAAAGAACAATCATTTTCAAATAAAGAATAAAGAAAAGTGAGATCAAAAACATCTTCACATTTTAATAATTATTGTAAACATATGTGCATAAGCATATTATACATCACAAGAAACTTGCTGTAATGGTGACGTTAGTACAAGATTACAAGATTTAATATTTGGTGTATAAATCTTTATTGAGTAAAAGTTTACATACAAGAGACTGCAAAAGAAAAACTCTGTACTACTAAATATAGTATCACAATCAATAACCATCACTAACTGTACATAACTCATTCATCATGGGGATAACAGGAAGGTTCACCTTCTCGTCTGCCAATGTGGTAATCATGTTACATTCTATTTGTCATTACAGAAGTTTAATTTTCTCTACGTTATGGAAAGAGAGAGAAAGAGAGACAGCATTTACCTACCTACAAGTATCAGAGGCAAAGAATAGTACAGCCATTAAGTCAGACCAGCCCACAGTACTCGGTGCATTTCATGCATCTCCTGCTTGATTAATTAGTAATATTGTTTTTACTGCATCTTTTTTGCTGATTACTAATACTGCTATCTGCTGTCATGTACATTACATAGCTGTTTATCTTTAGTTCATCCAGATCTGCCCTAAGCCATCTGTCAAGACTTCTTCTGAAGTCTTTGGTGTTTACTCCTTTTATGATCCTTATATCATACAGCAAAACATTAAAGAGTACTTCCATCTTTCTTGCCAGGCTCTTGAATACTTTGTTATCTAATGCCTTTGATATATTCTTAAATAATGGTCAGAGATTCATTGACTGTTTCATCTAATTTGTAAAGTTTTTATTCATTGGATGTTTTCTTTGATTTCTCCTCACTGTTCTCAAGCACAAATTACCATATATCTTTCTCTCCTACTTTCTACACTGCATAGCTTATTTTTCTCCAATAGTTCATGTTTACCATTACTCACTTTTACCAATAGAGCACTTATAGAATTCTCCCCAGCTTCTCAATTTCAATTTGTCTGGTTGGTGATCAAAGCATCATTCAACTTAGTTTCTTGCAAAAACAATGGATACTTTCATCAACTTTTTATCTCCCATAGTGATAGTTCTCATTATCACATCATTCATTACATGACCTAATAGTACATTATATTTCACTGTGGTCTTCGAATTCTAGCTTGTCATTTGTAATGACTCTAAAAGCTCAAAGTGCACTATACTTAACTTCAAGTACCTACAATAAGATTTCGCCAAAAGGCAGGTCTAGCAAGTACCACTCAAGGCACATCCTGCTTGATGAATATTCTAAATCACTGCCACTATGCTCATTCCATGAGATCAGTTCTGGGTTCATCTAGGATTAACCTCGACCATATAAAAAAATTTCTTATAAATATTTCTGGAGTTCTTCCTGGCATGGAACAATACATCCACTTTTCTTTTAAATGCTTTAGTAATTGCTCGTGTTCCATGCATGCTTTTCATTTCTACCACAACTAAGCCAAGTAGACATTCTTGCTTTCTTGCAGGACCATCATATATTTTTGTTTGATACTTTTTTGATACATTCCGAGTTTGGTACGCTGGTACATTGCAGTCTTAATAACTATGCTTCTTTCTTTAGAGGCAGTTAAGTTCAAATCACTGTCTTTTGGTTCTTAGATCTGATACAATGCACAAATTATCATGCACCATTATCATCTTGTTTCTAAGCAATAAAGTTTGAATTCTTTCAGCCTCTCATGATAGTTCATTCATTTCATCCCCTCGATTTCTGCTACTGAAGTATTTGAATTCTCTCTAACTTGTTCATTTCCATTTGTTTGGATGGTGACCATAAAATACAGCAATATTCAGTTTTGCTTTCTTTTTTTTTTTTATTGGAGGCTCCAGTCATGGACAAATGTCCACATCAAGGCCAGTCCATAATTGAAATACAGAAAGGAGTATGAAAGAGAAAAAGAAAAAACAAAGAGAAAAAGAAAAAACAAGGGGAAGCATTTACAAATTTTGGAGGAGGTGAAAAACCTGTCATTTAAAATGTGCCAGATCATACTTATTAGGAAAGACATGAGATAGTTTAGAGTTCCAAAGCTTTGAGTCATATGATAAGGAAAAGTTATCAAAATGGCCCACCCAAGAGGTGCCAACAGCCAAATGGCAATAATGTGATGCAGCAGCTTAATGAGTATTATGCAGTCTACCTTATGTTGGGGGCACACAAGCAACCAGCTCTCTGGGGCAAAAACCAATGTAATACCTACAGAAGAGGGAAAGTGATCCAGCATTGCAGCATAGGGCAAGCAGGTCAAGTTCTGCAATCTGAGAGATATTATAAGTCAGACCACTTTTGACTCAATTCTATTGAGTATGGATGCAGAGCTAGAACTTCCCCAGATGTGAGAGCAGTACTCCATACAAGGAGAGATCAATCCTTTGTGTAAATGGAGCAACTGTCCAGAAGAAAAGAAATTCTGACATCTAATTAGGACTCCCAGTTTTAAGAGGAAGACTTTACTATTTCCATAATGTGGGGTTTCCAAGAAAAAGTGGATATTACAGTAATTACATGGAATACCAAGAGATGGAATTACAAAATTGTGAAAGGAGAGGGGAAAGTTGTGAGGAATTTTCGATAAAGAGATGGGTAGAAACTGGGGCTTGGAGGCATCAAACTTGTCCAAATTTTGTCTGCCCTACTGAGATATCATGTTCAAGTCTGAGTTTACTGAGGAAGTTGTTTCAAGATAAGAAGAAGTTCAAGTGAGAGCAAAATGAACAGAATTGAAGGATGTAGAGGAATGCAGCATCGAGTCATCAGTGTAAGAGTGCATTTGGTCATATGTAGAAAAGAGGAAGTAACAGACAAACAAAAAGGAGAAAAAGTGAGGGCTATCAATGCTGGGGTAGGGGGGGGCCTGATCCATCAACAAGCACAGAGATAGAATGGACAGATAGGAAGCTAGATTTGAGGGAAGGAAGTCAAAAGAAGGGAGCGTAGAGATGACACTCCAATTCCAAGCCCTGTCAGAAGCTTTGGATATGTTAAGGACAATTACACAGGATTCACCAAGTTATTTCAGGGATGATGACCAAACTAATAATATAGGAAAGAATATTACCAGTGGATCTCGCCTTACAAAAGCCATACTGGTGATCAAAGAAAACAAAAACAAAAGAAATACCTTAGAAGGGGCTGCTGGAGGGGAAGCCACCATTAGAATATATATATTTATGAGAGTGTGATCAGATGAACCAATTGGGAACGGTACTGTGTAGTTACAGCAGGATGTATCAGAGGTGTAAAACAGATCCACAATATTAGGAGAGTGGTCACAGTGATTAGAAATATGGGTAAGATGGGTGGTAATTTGCAATAATTCACTGAGAATGGAGAATGTGAGGGCTTTAATTCCCCTACCATCTGCATAGGAGAATTTCAACCACTCCCTACAGTGAACGTTGAAATTCCCTACGAAAAGAATCTTGGCTTCTAGGTTAGAAGATGCTACAGTCTCATGGCAGGAATCTAAATAGTAAAAGAAAGATATACAATGAGTAGAATTAGGAGAGCCATAGGCAAAACAGAAGAAAAGTGAGGTAGTTGGGAGAGAGACCTTAAGCCACATAATATTAAAATTTGGGGACTCAAGGTCCTCGAGGCATGCAACAAAACTGTTGATACTGGAATAAGCACAGACATCACCTTTGAACTGGAGTCATGAGAGGAGATTATAGTTGGATATGAAAAAGGGGCTAGTGAGAACATCATTAGACCACTAGTTCTCAAGAAATAAGATATGAGGAGAGGTACTAAATGGAATGATGGAAGAGAGGAGCAAAAGTCTTTGATTGACTACTTGGCAGCAAATGAAAGATTGAGAAAGGCTGTGCTAGATGCTAGAGTCAAGAGAGGATTCTTTGGAGACTATGAGCATTTTGTGGTTCCTGTGGAGATGAAGATCAGGGAGAAGTGGAGGTACGATGTAAGGAAGAATGGAGAGGTAAAAGTGTTGGCAAGCAAGAGGATGAATCAGAAAAAATGCAGGGATGAGTATGAAAGGAAGGTAACTGAGAGCTTAGAAAGGAAGTGCAGTGAATGTAGGGATGCAATCAAGTGTGAATGAGGGATTTACAATGTTTAGAGAAATACTATTTAAGGTTGTAAAATTAGTGGTAGAATACAAGGTTGTTAGATATGGGAATAAAATGGGTAATGCATGGTGGACAGAAGAGATTAGAAATGCTCTGGAAGAGAAGAAAAATGCATATGGTAGACTGCTTGAAAGGAATGTACCAATGGATGTTCAGCAAAGGAGGAGGGAACAATATATAATATGTAAGCGGAATGTTAAGAAGCTGATTGAAGAAAGCAAAGAAAATATTGATGAAGACTTTGGAAGAAAGTTAAGAGAAAAGTTTCGGGATAATAAGAAACCATTCTGGAAGGAAGTGAAAAAGAAAAGAGGAGGATGTATGAGCAGAAATGTTAATGTAAGAAGTAAGGATGGTAAGCTGCTGAATCAAAAGGAGGAAATGAAAGTAAGATGGAAAATGTATTCTGAAGAACTGATGAATGTGGGAGAAGGGGAGGTAGCAGATGTTACATGCACAGGTATGGAGGATGGATGGAGTAGGATACATGTACAATGGCCTATAGCGAAAAGGGAGGTAAGAAGGGCAATAATGAGGCTGAAGGTAGGAAAGGCACCTGGAGTGGATGGGATTACAGCTGAAATGCTGAATTATAGAGGAGAAAGTGTGATTAGAATGGATGCATGTTATATGTAATTAAGCATGGAAAGAGAAGGTTGTGCCTGAGGATTGGGTGAAAGCTATTCATTCCTTTCTTTAAAGGAAAAGGTACTAAGGATGTTTTTAGCAATTATAGGGGAACAAGTCTGTTAAGTATACCATGAAAAGTGTATGCAAGAATATTAATTGACAGAGTGATGGAAGTGACTGAATGCAGAATAAGTGAGGGAAAGGTTGGGGATGTGTGGATCAGATTTTTGTAGTAAAGATGACCATGGAAAAGTACTAAGTGAAAGGTAAGAAATTGTTTGCAGCTGTTATGGATTTGGAGAAAGCGTATGACAGTCAAGTGGAATTGGAATGCTTTGTGGGTTGTATTAAAGATATATGGTACGGGGGGACAACTGTTGGATGGTGTAAAAGCCTCCTATAGAGGAGCAAATGTGTGTGTAAGAGTGGATGGAGAGCTTAGTGAAAATTTTGGGATACATGTAGGTGTGAGGTAGGGCTGTGTGATGGTGGTTTGACAGAGTAAGTAATAAAAGGGGCAAGAGAAAGTTGTGGCAATGAGAAGAGTGTGGTTGAGAGAGCTGAAGAGAGTGAGCTGAAATGGATTGGACATATGGAAAGAATGAGTGAGCAAAGGTTTAACTTCAATTCTGCTCCTTCTATCACTTGATCTGCGTCTTGTCTTGACACATCTTCCTTAGTAAACTTAGACTTGGATGGGATATATCAGTGGGGTAGACGAAATCTAGTTGAGTCTAATGCCTCCAAGACCCAGTTTCTGCCTATCTCACTTGAAAAGTCCTCACAATTTTTGTCTCTTCTTTGACGATTTTGTAATTCCACCTCTTGACTCAGTGAACTTTTACTGTAATATCCACTCTTTCTTGGAAACCCTACATTACAGAAATAGCCAAATCTTCTGCTAAGAAACTTGGAGTCCTGTTTAATTTCAAAATTTCTTTCCTTCTGAATAGTTGCTCCGTTTATACAAAGGATTGATTCGACTTTGGTGTACTGTTCTCACATCTGGGGTGGCTCTAGCTCTGCTTCCTTACTTGACATAGTTGAGTTGAAAGCAGTCCAACTTATAAACTCGCTTAGGCTAACTTCAAAACTTGACCCACGTGCCCATTGTTGCAAGCAACTGTGGGGACCCAAGAAAAGGGGTTTGATGTTGTGTATTATATTTATTGGTAACTTTTTTTATTTTATTTTTTCTAGTAGTCCTTAATGAATCAATTCCTTTATGCTCAGAAAGGAAGAATCCACATCGATATTCTTGTAATTATTTATAAACTTGCAGGAACAAGACTTGATGGAGAGAGCTGAGCTAATGTTGCAGCAAGCTGAGAAGTTGGGCTGCCGCAGCTTCCTCACCCCACAGGATGTTGTTGAGGGAGTTTACAAGCTGAATGTGGCTTTCGTTGCAAACCTCTTCAACAACCACCCTGGACTGGACAAACCTGAAAACATAGATTTTGAGGGTCTAGACCTCATTGAAGAAACAAGAGAAGAGAAAAGTTAGTTTATTACCAAATATTTATATATAATGTAACATCATCTTTCAACCTGACTTTTTTCTCATATGTATGTGCTCTCACTTCATTCTTTCACTTTTTTCTTTAGTCCTTCTGTTCACTTTTTTTCTCTTAACACCTCAGAAAGGCATCCTTTTTTGATGGCTACACCTCATCTCATCTCTTGATTGCCATTCCATTCATTCCTGTCTTTACATTACTCTCACAGAGATCCATCTGAACTGGTGGTACCATTCTTATCTTTTCATTTAGAATGTTTCATGTGCATTCATCTGTCGACTGCACATCTGATATAGACTCATGCCGCATGTTATGAATTTTGTTTTTGATATCTCACTTCTCACTTACATGGGATTGATCAAGTGCACAACGACTCGTAGGTGATTTTAATAACCCAGGGCATGCACAAGTTCCTGATGCTACATCGCTAAGGCAGAAGAGTCAAGCTGGTAATTGACCATGATTCACAACATTACCCACAAGTAAATATTTTTTTAACAAAGTAGAATCACACTGCTTACTTTTTTCACCATTGTCTAATTATTATTTGATTTAGCATGTTTTAAGTGTTATTTTTATGACTTAGACAAGCATGAAATAAATGTATATTTGTGTAGATATGTTAATGTCTTGTTTATCACAATTTCATTATTTATTTCTTCATCAGCAATCAGTTGTTTAATTTTTTTTTTTATATTTTTATATAATACTTATGCTATAATCAAAGTATATAAATAACTACCATATGGTAATGGTACCAGTAGGCCATGCTTCCCATGATACATTGTGATACTCATCAAGTATTTTTTTCCAATATATCGTAGCATTTTAATGTTTACCTTTTTTTTATCATTCTCTCATTCTTAGTAATTTATCTGTTTTAAGTTTTTCATTATTACTTTTAAAAAAGCAAAAAGTAAATATTTGCATCTTTTGAAATGTGCCGTAAAATGCAGCTTATAAGTCGACTTGTGAAGCTTACAGTGTTTCCAAAACTTATAGGATAAGTATAAAATAGCATACACAAAATAAGGCAGCACTGCCTTCATGAGACTTGAACCTTAGGTCTAAATCACTTGTTACTGGGTTGTAACTCAGATTTTTAACACTTGTAAATAGAGTACCCTTGTAGTGCCTACCTGTAGTATTTGTTACTACAGGTTATACCTCTTTAATCCGGCAATCTTGTGACCTGGCAATTGCCGGACCACACAAAATGCTGGAAAACAGAAATTGACCCCTAAAAGCAGTGTCACTGGCAATTTTTCATTGTACTCTCTCATTTCTGTTGTTTTTTCTAGTGAAATGAGGTTTTTTTAGTCAAACAAAAAATATTGTTTTCGTTTGAAAACAATTCTGCATTTCTTTTTCAAATCAAGATCAATACTCAATAATTGTTATATTTTATGTAAAATAAGAATATTAACATTATGAAACTATTGCACTAAAAGGTCTGAACTTTAAATACTAGTATCTTAATGTCAAAGTTCTTATTTTGTATGTATTATTTTAGTTTTTGATGAGTGTCAGTCATTCATATGTTTGTTTACATCGTACACCTTGCAGCCTCACTCTGTTTCTCTTAACTGTAACCATGAACTTACCCAAGTACTTCTTCTTCTTCTTCTTCTTCTTCTTCTTCTTCTTCTTCTTCTTCTTCTTTTTTTTTTTTTTTTTTTTTTTTTTTT